>MNCI01033651.1:146674-178095 GCA_015680685.1 Gnetum montanum | reverse complement strand
GAGTCTAAGGGGGAGGAACATTGGGTACGATAGGGTTTATACAACATAAAACCCCGACTATATCCAAAATGATTAGGATGGGTTTCATCATGATACTGTACAGAAAATAAACATGTTACCATCTAGATTCCGATTGCATGCTTAAACTATAGGAAAATTTACAAAATTACGCTTTAGCCATACAGCCGAAATTGCCTAAACCCTTTTAATAGTATAAGGTTTGTCTCAGACAATGGCGATAGACGCAATACTGTTGTCTAAACCCTCATTTTAATACAAGGTCTACAGCCAAAAATTCTAGTTTACGCAGGGGTGGGTTCAAAGTCCATTCCTCATGTAACCACCCAAGATTCTGACAATTTTTAAAAGAATCAGCATAACGGGTGGGATACTCAGGAATTTCGAAGGCCATTTGCCCCATTACACCAACGCGTACGTTGCTGGTGGACGTAAACTCATTTATTACCGTTTCGGTCCAAGTCAATGTATCATTATTGCCTGCTAATCCATTTTCGTTGATGAAAAACCTGTATCATATAACATATTATTATCCTACGCTTTACAAATTTAGACATTACAAAACATAATAACAATACCGCCAATAAAATAACTTACCTGCCCAAATAATACACTGTGCCTGGGGGATTGTGAAAGTAAGTCAAGACATGATGAGCCACGAACAAAGTATTATACGCATGATAACAGCTAAATTTGGGCATCTCCCAGATCCAACTTAAGCGTCTCAATCCTCTAGAGTTAAGTTCGCGATCTTGAGGATGACCAGTATCAATAGCCCCATTTGTCAGGAAAGTCAGGACGCCCTGCGTAGAACCGACTAACAGATGTTCCAAAATAGCTCCAGCCACATCCCCTGACAAATGCGACCACACAATAATACTGTAATTACGCAGAAAAAACTGCAAAAACTCCAGTGCACCCTTCCAAAACCATATAGCCTTCCCCTGCAACCGTGTCTAAGGGGGAGGAACATTGGGTACGATAGGGTTTATACAACATAATACCCCGACTATATCCAAAATGATTAGGATGGGTTTCATCATGATACTGTACAGAAAATAAACATGTTACCATCTAGATTCCGATTGCATGCTTAAACTATAGGAAAATTTACAAAATTATGCTTTAGCCATACAGCCAAAATTGCCTAAACCCTTGTAATAGTATAAGGTTTGTCTCAGACAATGGCGATAGACGCAATACTGTTGTCTAAACCCTCATTTTAATACAAGGTCTACAACCAAAAATTCTAGTTTACGCAGGGGTGGGTTCAAAGTCCATTCCTCATGTAACCACCCAAGATTCTGACAATTTTTAAAAGAATCAGCATAACGGGTGGGATACTCAGGAATGTCGAAGGCCATTTGCCCCATTACACCAACGCGTACGTTGCTGGTGGACGTAAACTCATTTATTACCGTTTCGGTCCAGGTCAATGTATCATTATTGCCTACTAATCCATTTTCGTTGATGAAAAACCTGTATCATATAACATATTATTATCCTACGCTTTACAAATTTAGACATTACAAAACATAATAACAATACCGCCAATAAAATAACTTACCTGCCCGAATAATACACTATGCCTGGGGGATTGTGAAAGTAAGTCGAGACATGACGAGCCACGAACAAAGTATTATACGCATGATAACAGCTAAATCTGGGCATCTCCCAGATCCAACTTAAGCGTCTCAATCCTCTAGCACTAAGTTCGCGATCTTGAGGATGACCAGTATCAATAGCCCCATTTGTCAGGAAAGTCAGGACGCCCTGCGTAGAACCGACTAACAGATGTTCCAAAATAGCTCCAGCCACATCCCCCGACAAATGCGACCACACAATAATACTGTAATTACGTAGAAAAAACTGCAAAAACTCCAGCGCACCCTTCCAAAACCATATAGCCTTCCCCTGCAATCGAGTCTAAGGGGGAGGAACATTGGGTACGATAGGGTTTATACAACATAAAACCCCGACTATATCCAAAATGATTAGGATGGGTTTCATCATGATACTGTACAGAAAATAAACATGTTACCATCTAGATTCCGATTGCATGCTTAAACTATAGGAAAATTTACAAAATTATGCTTTAGCCATACAGCCGAAATTGCCTAAACCCTTGTAATAGTATAAGGTTTGTCTCAGACAATGGCGATAGACGCAATACTGTTGTCTAAACCCTCATTTTAATACGAGGTCTACAGCCAAAAATTCTAGTTTACGCAGGGGTGGGTTCAAAGTCCATTCCTCATGTAACCACCCAAGATTCTGACAATTTTTGAAAGAATCAGCATAACGGGTGGGATACTCAGGAATGTTGGAGGCCATTTGCCCCATTACACCAACGCGTACGTTGCTGGTGGACGTAAACTCATTTATTACCATTTCGGTCCAGGTCAATGTATCATTATTGCCTACTAATCCATTTTCGTTGATGAAAAACCTGTATCATATAACATATTATTATCCTACGCTTTACAAATTTAGACATTACAAAACATAATAACAATACCGCCAATAAAATAACTTACCTGCCCGAATAATACACTATGCCTGGGGGATTGTGAAAGTAAGTCGAGACATGACGAGCCACGAACAAAGTATTATACACATGATAACAGCTAAATCTGGGCATCTCCCAGATCCAACTTAAGCGTCTCAATCCTCTAGCACTAAGTTCGTGATCTTGAGGATGACTAGTATCAATAGCCCCATTTGTCAGGAAAGTCAGGATGCCCTGTGTAGAACCGACTAACAGATGTTCCAAAATAGCTCCAGCCACATCTCCCGACAAATGCAACCACACAATAATACTGTAATTACGCAGCAAAAACTGCAAAAACTCCAGTGCACACTTCCAAAACCATATAGCCTTCCCCTGCAATCGAGTCCAAGAGGCAGGAACATTGGGTATGATAGGGTTTATACAACATAAAACCCCGACTATATCCAAAATGATTAGGATGGGTTTCATCATGATACTGTACATAAAATAAACATGTTACCATCTAGATTCCGATTGCATGCTTAAACTATAGGAAAATTTACAAAATTACGCTTTAGCCATATAGCCGAAATTGCCTAAACCCTTGTAATAGTATAAGGTTTGTCTCAGAAAATGGCGATAGACGCAATACTGTTGTCTAAACCCTCATTTTAATACAAGGTCTACAACCAAAAATTCTAGTTTACGCAGGGGTGGGTTCAAAGTCCATTCCTCATGTAACCACCCAAGATTCTGACAATTTTTAAAAGAATCAGCATAACGGGTGGGATACTCAGGAATGTCGAAGGCCATTTGCCCCATTACACCAACGCGTACGTTGCTGGTGGACGTAAACTCATTTATTACCGTTTCGGTCCAGGTCAATGTATCATTATTGCCTACTAATCCATTTTCGTTGATGAAAAACCTGTATCATATAACATATTATTATCCTACGCTTTACAAATTTAGACATTACAAAACATAATAACAATACCGCCAATAAAATAACTTACCTACCCAAATAATACACTATGCCTGGGGGATTGTGAAAGTAAGTCGAGACATGACGAGCCACGAACAAAGTATTATATGCATGATAACAGCTAAATCTGGGCATCTCCCAGATCCAACTTAAGCGTCTCAATCCTCTAGCGCTAAGTTTACGATCTTGAGGATGACCAGTATCAATAGCCCCATTTGTTAGGAAAGTCAGGACACCCTGCGTAGAACCGACTAACAGATGTTCCAAAAAAGCTCCAGCCACATCCCTCGACAAATGCGACCACACAATAATACTGTAATTACGCAGCAAAAACTGCAAAAACTCCAGCGCACCCTTCCAAAACCATATAGCCTTCCCCTGCAACTGAGTCTAAGGGGGAGGAACATTAGGTACGATAGGGTTTATACAACATAAAACCCTGACTATATCCAAAATGATTAGGATGGGTTTCATCATGATACTGTATAGAAAATAAACATGTTACCATCTAAATTCCGATTGGATGCTTAAACTATAGGAAAATTTACAAAATTACGCTTTAGCCATACAGCCGAAATTGCCTAAACCCTTGTAATAGTATAAGGTTTGTCTCAGACAATGGCGATAGACGCAATACTGTTGTCTAAACCCTCATTTTAATACGAGGTCTACAGCCAAAAATTCTAGTTTACGCAGATGACGCAAAAAGATAAACATAACAAAAAAAAAGCATATCAGAGGAAGCAATACAAGTAAGTAAGAGATGGTCTACCGATTCAGGGGAGTGACATCTCTCACTTCGACCAAGGCCTGCGAAGCACGTTGCAGGCTCCCTTGTACTTCGTCGATTTTAGCCAATTTGGTATTCTTTCCTCTCACTTTCAGCGCTATTGTTACAGTCCTGAACACCTTCACACCTTCACAAATAACGCGCTGCAATCTTTTGCTCTTTCTCTTTCTCTCTGTGACAGCTAAGAATTCAAATTTGCGATAGCCAATAGCCTATTTTCGATAAGAACTACCTACTTATATGGAAAACTAACCGACTTGATGCCCGATTTAAGCGAGACTTGCCCAAATACTAGTGTCAGTATGAGCTGGAACTCGAAGATCAAGGCATTAATTATGGTAGATATCGCATGCATTATGGTCCGAAACGACCTTAAACTACTGCATCTTATCTCCTCGTAATCAAGTCGCATTAATTACAGGCTGTTCACGATGTTCAAAATTCAGTTAGCTTCTCACGCTCAGCAACGTCACATCACATCCTTTTTCTTTTTAGACTAAACCACGCGTCATATGTTAATACTAGCAACATTTAACTTAGCATTTTTCCTAACCACTTTCATATTTGGTAATTTTGTAGGACAGTTGGCAAATGGACGAAACTTTATTTGCACTCCTAGTTTTAACAGGCCCCCATGGGGAAATCATTAGACAATTTGATCCCACGCTAGTAGAAACTAACCTTGCCCTCGATGATGCAACCATAGCCACGTTAGAAACATCTCTAGACTGGCCAGAACAATCGATGCGCACGCTAGATCTGGAAGCTGGAGATGTAACCGAAGACCCCCTTAACGAGGTCTCTATGGTTACACATAGAGGTGAGACTAAAACTCTTAAGGTTAATTATTTACTAGACTAAAAGGCACATGACAACATAAAACAGGTCCTCCAGAACAACATCACAGTGTTTGCATGGTCATACGAAGATATGCCGGGACTAGACCCAAGGTTAATACAACACAACATAATTCTAGATCCCCATATCAAAGCAATTATACAGAAAGCATGAAAAATTAAGCCAGAAGTCACGCTAGCAGTACATGATGAGATCACTAAATTGTACTAGGCTGGTTTTATTTGCACGGTCGATTACTCAGAATGGGTATCTAACATTGTAGTTGTCCCCAAAAAGACCGGAGGGATACGCATCTGCATAGACTTCCGAGACTTGAACAAAGCTACAATCAAGGATAATTTCCCATTACCGAGTATTGACTAACTAGTGGATACAACCGCTGGGCATGCTCTTTTATCCTTCATGGATGGCTTCTCGGGCTACAATCAAATACGCATCAACCCAGAACACCAGCTGACAACAACATTCATGACACCCTAGGGGACCTTTTGTTACACCATAATGCCTTTTAGTTTAAAAAATGCCGGAGCTACGTATCAATGAGCTATGACATATATCTTTAGTGATTACCTCCTAGGGAGACTGAATGATTATGTTGATGATATAGCTATTAAGTCTATAAGGTCAGAAGATCATTCGGAGGATCTAAAGTTAGTCCTTAAAAGATGCTCTAAATACGACCTTCGGCTCAACCCAAAGAAGTGCATATTCGGAGTCAAAACTGGACGCATGCTGGGGTTTGTGGTATCGGAAACTGGTATATGAGTAGACCCTGACAAAGTCAAAGCCATTGTTGAATTGACACCCCCTACAAACCTCAAGCAATTACGCAGGTTGCAAGGGAGGTTACAGTTTATCAGGCAGTTCATTTCGAGATTAACCGATAAATTACACCCTATGTAGCATCTACTAAAAAAGGGGGTTAATTTCGAATGGATAGACAATTGTCAGCGTGTGTTTGATAGCTTGAAGCAAGAACTTCAACGCTTGCCAATAGTATTCCCGCCACAAAGGGATCAACCATTTTACATTTACCTCGCAACATTAGACGTAGCCTTAGCTGCATTACTCTGTCAAAAGAGGGATGATGGGTCAGAAATATCCATCTACTACTTGAGTCATGCTCTATGTGCGTATCAAACGAGGTATAAGGAAGTAGAGCGTAATTGCTTAGCATTAGTATTTATGCTCAAAAAGTGCAGACACTATCTTTTCCGTAGCCAGGTCAACATAATCTGCAAAAATAACATCCTTAGGGCTATTACACATAACCTGTACGAAAGTAGTAAAATAGCTCATTGGAAAGCTATCACGGCAGAATTCGATCTACATTATATTGGTCAATCTTCTACGAAAGGCCAAGCAATAGCTGAACAACTAGTAACATCGCCTATTGACAGTCAAGCAACCATAGAGCCTGAATTTCCAGACGAGCATGTACATAGTCTAAGCCCTATTCTAACAGGCCTTGAAGCGATGTTACACTTTGACGGAGCTTCAACCGCTAAAGGCGGCAGTGCCACCACGTCATTACGCTATGAGCTGAGGATGTGCATCTGCACGCCTACCGCTTGACCTTTCCCTGTATGAACAACATGGCAGAGTACGAGGGGCTCCTCAGGGGATTATTAATAGCCAAAGAGCTTGATGTTCAACACCTGGCAATTAGGGGCGATTCGATGCTTGTTATAAATCAAATCACAGGAGTCTACGCCTGCAAGGCTGCATATCTATAGCGCTACTGCGATATGGCTAAAGATCTTCTGAAGCAGTTCACAATGATCGATGCCCAACACGTGCCTCGAAATGACAACACACTAGCCGATGCACTGGCTACATTAGCTTTAAACATGTCATCGCACCTATTCGAGACCTATCCCGCATTAATAACAGATTGTACAGATCCTATCATTCAGGCAGTGCAAATATCTTCACTGCTCAAGGATAGAACGCCAGAGTGGTATGACAACATTAAAACTTACCTCTTGCATGGCGAACCACCACACGAGCTAACACGTGCGTAGAAAGATGCAATCCGTAACCGAGCTAGGCAGTATGTCATCATAGGAGATAGTACCCTTTGTAGACGCTCTTTTGATGGAGTATTGCTTACTTGCATTAAAAAAGAACAGGCACAACGTATAGTTGGCGAGGTGCACGAGGGGTTATGTAGAGGACACGTAGCACCACGAGCCAGGGCCTCTAAAATCCAACGCTTAGGGTATTATTGGCCGTACATGGAAAAAGACTGTCTTACAAAGGTTAAAACATGCAACACGTGTCAGCATTACGCAAACCTTATACACGTGTCGCCTACAGAACTGCACACAACTCAGATAACATGGCCCTTTCAACGATGGGGACTAGACATTATAGGGCCCATCACACCAAGATCTACCACAGTTCACAGCTTCATAATCACCGCTACTGAGTATTTCACGAAGTGGGTGGAAGCCATTCCTTTGCGAAAGATCACATCTCAACAAATCTCCTATTTCATTTTAGATAACATTGTAACCAGATTTGGTCTCCCGATGACTATCGTGACCGACAATGGGCCACAGTTTAGCAGTCTGGAAACCAAATCCTTTTGTGATAGCCTCGGTATTAAACAATATTTTTCCTCGCCTTATTACCCACAAGTGAATGGTCAAGCTGAAGTGATAAACAAGGTCATTATCAACCTGCTCAAGAAGATGCTCAACAGCAACAAGAGACGGTGGCATGAAAAGATCCTCTATGTGCTATGGGCGTATCGTACTACATGTAGAACAGCTACAAACAGTACACCCTATAGCCTAGTCTATGGATATGAGGCGGTGCTGCCCCTCGAAGTACAAGTTTTTTCTCTGCGAATGGTCCCCTCCACGATTATAAATAACGCTCAACACATCGAGTCTCGGATCATGGATTTGGATTTAGTAGAGGAGAAGCGAATACCAACACTTGATACCATTGAAAATTATCAAGATAAGCAAAGGCAGAAGCACCGTCATAATCTTCAACAACGTCCTATCGAGAAGGGAGATTTGGTTCTCAAGGTCGTTCATGAACTAGTAGGCAAGTTCTCAAGAAACTGGGAAGACCCTTTCTTGGTAGCTGATGTGTATGGCAATGGTGCATTCAAGTTAGCAGATATCAATGGCAATGAGTTACCGAATCCTATGAACATCCATAGCACGGTCTGTTGAGATCATAAATCAGCTCTACCACCATCCACTACGATGTAAAACTAGCATTTTTCAGTTCGCCCAGACTTTAAACTGGGGCCATGGTCTGCTGGGAGTTAAAACCAGCAACGACAGTCTACCAGGACTTAAAACTAGGACCTACAAACTGCCAACATGCGAATCAAGCGAGCGTAATCATCTCTGTGCGGCTGCAAAATAAATGGGGTGGGATGTTAGGTCAGCCCCCAATGTCGCTACCTCACAGGCATTCTACTGATTCCTCGGACGTGCTGAAAGGCATACTACTGACCCCTCGAAGATGCCATCACTGCACCCATTTCAGCAGTGGTACCTCTGAGAGGTTAGTTTCATCGCTCGGAGCCCTAAAGGAGTTCTCATCAACTACAACCTTGGGGATCTCCGCTCATCATCACTATCAGGCTCTGGCTTCATAGATTCACCTAGCTGGTTCTTTGCGTAACTAGCCAGGTGCGATGAGTCTGATGATCTTTGGCGGTGATATGCTGGGTCGAGTGTTAACATTGAAGACCCTGGCCTCTTGCTATGGTTCCACCTTCACGGCCCGCTCACTTTGTCTCGCCCCAAACGGTACTTGTTTCAACAACCTCTTCGGTGATTCGACTGCGCAATGGTGTCCTTTGTTTTCTTCTTTGGTTTTAGGTCACTTGCTATGGGGATGTCATTCAAAGGTGCGTTCATCTGAGGGGTGAAATACAGACAGCGTTTTGAAATGGCTGCTTAGGCATCCCTATTTTTCTCATAATACTACCTCTAGCTCTCAATACCCTCCTTAACCATTCCATATGTTCCCCTTATGCAAAATGTGAATATGCAGTATACGCTTTCCGCATCTTCATTACAATCAAGTCCATAAACCGGCGTAATGCAACTCACCTAGTGGACGCAAAAAAAAGGGGGGGTTGACAAAATGGATGAAACACAACTCATCCAGGCTGTGCAGACACAACACAATTCATCTATACAAGCCCCTTCATCTACAAAATGACGGCATAACTCTATGCAAACGCAATTGCAGGAGAAGGCCTAAGTGCTTATGTGTAAAAAAATTATACTCACACATTTGCGTCTTCCCCAAAACTCATTTGAGTCTTCCCCAAACCTCACTTGAGTCTTCCTCGAACCTCTTTCCTCTTACCTCCGTAAGAATTCCCTCCCGTACCATTTTATCTTCCGTTTCCCTCATTTCTGCAGTTTTGCTTTGACAGGACGACACTTGAGTAACCATTGATGAACGCTGTTGGTACTTTTACCCATCTGGTGTTTCGTATTCTTTGTCGACGTCTTTCAGGCAAGCCCTCTAAACATCAACAAAGAGGGGCCATTGAAATACCGTGGAAATTACGGATTGGCCTAAGGCGAAGATTCACGATTCGGGTGAAAGTTTGCGACAAAAATCCAGAAGACAGAGCAAGGCAAAGAGGCGCGTAGCATCAAGTCTCCAAGTTTCTTGCAAATTTCAACCTTACTTTGCTTTCTCTCTTTACGCTACATTATGCAACATAGCGTAGTGTCCCTCAGTGTAACTCTGTTTAACATAGCCTGATATCAGAAAGTAACTTACTTCGGCGATTTTGACGAAGTTTAAGGTTTAAGACTTATCGCATATTTCGCTAAGTCTTTTGTTCAGGGCTGAGTTTACGCTCCATTATGCAGAGCAACGTAATGAGCTCCTAGAAAGTCAAAGTCAGAGTCCAAAGAAGCATGGCAAATTGATTTCTTCCTTTTTGCAGATTGGTCGCTTTACACTTATTACGCTACGCAGCATAAACAAGCGTAACTTATTGTAAAGTTGACTATGTTTGACGCTCTATTACGCTTTGCGGCGTAAATGAGCGTAAAATAGCTTGAGTTAACTACTTCTACGCTCTATTATGCTCTGCCATGCTACGCAGCGTAAACGAGCGTAATACAGGCTAAAGTTAACTAAAGCAGTACCCGACATGCACCTGCTATCCATACGCACAATACGCTCGGGGGGGTATCACAGCATAATCATGAAGCGGCCTCAGCAGGAGTGGTTGACAACATACTTTGCCCTCTTTTTCAAAAATGTGATGCAACATGACCAGTTTCAACACAAAGTTTGCCAAGTCAACAACATTCTGAAAGTTCGAGACACGTGTCACCGGGACCGTGCCTTCTCCACATGTTGTTGAACTTATAAATACCCTAGTTGGCGAAGAAAGAAGGAAGCGAATCGATAGATCTTCATCATCTTTTTGGGCAGCATTATCTTTTAGCAGAGACAGAAGACATTATTGAGCATTGGCAGCAGGAGCGATCAGTCTTTTGGCGAAAATACACTTCTCTCCATTGGCGATCGTTAGCAGCTTTGAGCAGAAACTACCGAAGGTAAAAGGAGTAGATCAGAGATCGAGAGATCATCTGGTGCAATTTGCAAAGTTTATTGATCAGAAACAGTTGATCGATAGACATCTAGGCTTGACCTTCCTTGCATCCCATCCTTGGCTTACGAGGTAGACCGAGCTTCATTCTGTACTCCTTGTTGAACAGTTTTCTTGTTATTTTGTGTATACTTCGCACAAGATAAGCGGAGTCTGCTATTGGAACTTTGTATATGATATACTCGATTTTCAAGCCAAAACATAAATCTTGGAATTGTGCACTTTCCTAAATCTGATCCTCCCNATATGATATACTCGATTTTCAAGCCAAAACATAAATCTTGGAATTGCGCACTTTCCTAAATCTGATCCTCCCTGTCGTGTTGACGTTGTCATTATTTCGATTTATTTACATCGTTTTCTACTCCTCTTATGATTCATTGGATCGTTTTGTTTCGTGGAATATCTATATAATACGCATATTATCGCGATATTCGTCAATTTATTGATTGAGTAAGTCCCTGTCTGATCGACAAGATTGTTCAAGGCACCGCGGATTTGTTTTCTCTAGCATGGCCCTCGCACGGATCCGTGGTTAGGACTATGTACACGGATTTTCGTTCGGTATTTTCCAGCGACCAACGTTTTCCATCATTACACCTGGTACTTAGGGGAAACGTACCAATTTTGGCACAATAAAGAAGAAGGCACCACGGTTAATTATTGTGGTGTGACTATTGATTTCTCTATTCTAGCCATTTCATAAGTATTAAACCTTCCGAATACAAGGCCAAAGGTTGCTCAAAACCAACTGGACACTTTCAGAACTGAGCAACTTAATAAACTGTTGACAAAGAATAAAAGGATGGCAGAAGAAAAAGAGAAGGTTGAATTGGATGCCTCTATGGCACAAGCATAAATTTACATGTGCACCAAGGCACTCAAGGCCTTACAAGAGGAGAAACTCTAGGACATACTTCGACATCATCAAATCCTAAGACCTGGAGTGCAAGAAAAGGGAAAGACACCTATGGAGGAGCCTCCGCCACCAGTAACTACATGAGTTCCAAATTTTTTGTAGTTGTAGCATATTTTGTGTGTTGTGTTTTCTTCCCACACTGCAACATCGTCCCATTTCTTTTTCCATCTAATAATCCCATACCTATCCACTGTGTAATCACTGTCACTTGAGGATGAGTTTTTATTTAGTCGTGGGGGTATGATGGGATGCGATATCGGATGGGCCGAGATATCACGTACGCGATATCGCATGGGCCGCAATATCATGTACACGATATCGCGTCTGCTGCGATATTACATCCCCCACGATATCGTGTACGCGATATCACATCTTCCCCTATGATATCGCAGTCTGTTGCAATGTCTATAAATAAGAAGCAACTCTCCCTTGTTTCTCAATTTTAGGTTAGAGTGTAGAGAAGCTCTGGTAGTTTGATCCCTCCAGAGATAGATTATTTTCCAGTGTCTACCCACAGTGTGGTAAATGTAATTGTACGCCATCCTTTATTTGAGTGTGACGTACTTGGACACACACATGACTAGCAATAAAGATCAAGATTACTTCATCATTGCAGCATTCACTTTGTTTATTTATTTATTTAATTGTTATTTACTGCTTTCCTAGTTAATACTCTCTCACCCTTATCTCCTAGCAACGTGGAATGAGTACGACTTGATTACGAGCATTTAAGTGTGACTACTTGGTATCCCAGTGGCGTACCTAGGATCTGCGCTTGGTAATCCCAGTGGTAGTCATGCACGAAGTCCAAGATGTGTACAGATGATCAAGGAAAGGATGCTCATCGCACTTAGGCTAGATTAGATTCTCTTACCCTTTCCTCCTAGCTTAGATAATATTACTTTCCATTGCCCTCAGGAGTAGCATTAGATTAGGAACACATCATACACCTCACTTTGGACTAAACCATACGTGACAAATATAATACTAGTCCATGTGGGAAGACAAAAAACTATGACCTAAGGCTAACTATCTAGGTGTTACAACTAGTCCATCTGCGGAGTTCAATCGGATCGCGTGTGAGAACGCTTGTATTCGTATGGTTGAGTGTAGGGGTACCTCACCACTCATCAACAATGTAACTAAGCAAAGATTAAGCATCTCAAGGTCCAAAAGGTTAAATTTCTTAGTCCCAACAAGGCATGATTAGTTGTCCTTACATTATTAACTTTTAACGCATAGTTCATGGTATCATTGAATTATCGAGTATCCAGATGATAAATATGATGTTACCATTAAGTTTAGAGGGGTGAAAAATATTGTAAATAACTATTAATTTATTGAAATGGACATCGTATGCTTGCATTATGCTAAAATTAAACTTTTGAGGGTGGTGAGGTACTATGTTGGGCAAGTTATTAAAATTAATCTTTGGGATTTCATGGGGTAGATTTGACTTTACCATTATGTCTGAAAGGTTGAAATCTATAGGAAACAACTCTTCATTTGCTAAAAAAGGCTTCTAAAATTAAAAGTTATGGCTTCTAGAGTCTAGAACCTTTGGTGCAAAAAACAAGACTTCCCGAGAGGTCATCCATCCCAATTATACTCCAAGGCAAGCACTCTTAATTACAAAGTTTTTATCCCATATGTTGCAAATGTGTCAAATTCTACTTTCGAAATTTATTTTTACATGTTATTAATTTAAAATAATGGTTTGAAGATAGAAATTTTGAATTTTTGTTAGTTGATAGGAATTTAAAATTTTTCATCAATTGACAAAAAATTCGAATCTTCCATCAGTTGATGGAGAATTTTCCTATATTTTGGAAGGGACATTGGTAGTAACGGCCATAATGGCATGCTAGTGGTGGTGTCAAGAGTAGATTGGCAACATTGGATAAAAATGCCAATTTAGATCAGTGTCTAAGCAGTAGCCTAGAGTAGAGTAGATCAACGTTGTTTTTCTTTCTCTCTCTCTACCTCACAACTTGCACGAGGGTTAACGTGATCTATGTGTGACTTGTGTAGCCTATGAAGGAGCTAGTACAGCCCCTACAAGGGCTTGCATGGCCCCAAGTAGAGCTTGTGTGCCCTGTGTAGGGGTCCATGTAGCCCACACTAGGGCCTATGTGGCCCAAAGAAAGGCTTGTGTGGCCTACATAATGGATCAACATGAATCAAGAAGGGCATACATGGCCTATAGCTTTGGCAGAAACAACATGTGTGTTGCTGGTGAGGGTTTTCAATGCTAGAGGAAAATGGTGGTGGCCTTTATGGGAGATGTCATGAATACCTATGGAGCATCAAAGATATCCTTTATGGATGGCATTGTTGATGCCAATAGAGCATTAGAGGTTTCCTTTATGAATGGTGCCATTGGTGCCCATGGAGCATCAAAGGTGCCCTTTATGGATGGCACTGTTGGTGCTCATGAAGCATCAAAGGTGCTCTTTGTGGATGATGTCATTAGTATCCATAGAGCATAGAAGGTTCCCTTTATGGATGACACTAAAACACCATAAAAAATTCATGTTGCAAATCCCATTTTTTCAATTTGAGAAAAAAACTTAATCATAAATGTGAGATATGTAGCTCATGAGCTAGAATCTTGCACACTTCAACTTTTTGAGGTTGAAAAATGCCTCAAAAGTTGTTGCTGCCTCACTTCCCAAGTGGAAAAAGGTACCTTATGTTTATATTTGGACTTAGTAAGCTTGAAAATGCTTTGGGAATGACAGAAATTAACATTTTCATGGGGTTTTGTAAGGGCATAGCCCCAACTACGCTGGAATCATCAATTTCATTTAGGAAGCTCCATTTTGTTCCAAAAGGTGATGGGAGTTTCCAATTCTAGTCTAGTGTAGTCATCACCAAAACCCAATGGAAATGCAACATTGGAACTATTGGGATTTTCCATTTCAGAATTGGTGGCATTGTCCATTTCCACTTTTGTTTTCCCAGTAGTGGCTAGAATAGTTCTCCCAAGTCTTCAGCAATTGCACATGGCTAGCGTAGACATCATTTCATAACAAGATCAACATTTCACAATGGGATCAGCATTTTCCAATTGTCTCCATAGTTCCCAATATCTCCCATGGTTTCCAACTTGTTTTACATTTTCCATAATTCTCGACATTTCCCAACAATCTTAGTGTAGTCCACCAAAGCTAGCATTATGAGGATGGTGCCAGCATAGTCATGAAAGTATGTTTACTATTTATAGGAAATGGATGGATTTTGTGGCTATGGTGTATTTCAAACTTACTATAAATGGTAACTACGCTAAAAATTATAACCATTGTAACCTACAAATTGACACCAATTTGTCAACAATCACAATAGTGATGTACAAACCCAAAAATAGCTAATTCACCCTATATAAATCCAACATGAACATCCTATTTTAGTTTGAAATTTTCACAAGCAATAGTATTTTTTGCATTTTCTTAACCAAAAAGCCCATTGCAACTTTCCAACACCATTGGTAGCAAAAAATGGTATCTACATTAGGCATAGAGACTCCCACGTGACACCATTGCTCCAAAGGTGTAATAACAATTGTGTAGGCATATTGTAGACCCTGGTGGAAGCAAGTGGGGGTTGCTAGAAATGAAAGTTGGAAAGAACCTAGATTGTGAAGTTGACATGAAACACAACCTACCATCTCCAACAAACTTTAGGCTCCTGAAAGCAACTTTTTATGCTCTCAGCATAAAATCTGTACTTCATGAATCTTATTCTTTATTCTCCATTGCAATAAAGTTATAGTTCATGTTGTGAAAATTTTAGTTTATGTTTTTCTTTTTGTTCCAGTTTTCATTTTCGATTCACAACTTTAATTTTATTTTTGTTTATGTTTTCATTTTCATTTATGTTTACATTTACATTTTCATTGCCATTTTTTTTACATTTTTTTAAGTCCTTGGATGATTGGCTAGATTGTCCAGGGCACCTTGCATCTTATTTTTGAAGGCGCTTGGGATTCAAGGTTAAAACTGTTCCAGCACCTAGGACTTTCAGTTCTCATTTTAGCAACCAAAATTTCTAGGTCCAATAATTTTTTGTCATTAGAAGGAGAGCATCCACCCAAATTCTTGACCATAAATCCTCTTCCAATTTTTTTCCAACACCAAATTTGCCATGTTTCCAACTCTTTTTCCAATTTTTTTATTCCATGAAGACCAACATTTGCTATCTAAACTTTTTCTTACAAACCTTAGCATAGTTGTAGTAATTGAGTTGGGTTTTCCCATTGTATTATCACAATGGTTGCTAGATTTCTTGGAACCAGCATAGTTCAAGTCTGAACCTAATTCCATTCGGGAAGCTCTATTTCATTTGGAAAGTTCTATTTTGTTTGGAAAGGTTCATTCTATTGGAAAAGCTTGTTTCCATTGGAAAAATCCAATTTCATTACTAGGAAACTACTTTTCACCAATTTTACCACTTAGTAGCAGTTTTCCACTACCTTTCCATTTTTGGTCAACTACATTTGTGAATTATCCCACTTATTATGTGTTTACTAAAAATAGAAAAAAATATAAAACTATATTTTTAACAATGTCATTCAACTAGTTGATTTTTTTGCCTTTTAACTTCACTGATAACAGATTTGGCTAATAGGTTGTCAGTGTGTATGACCCCAAAGATTGTTCAATAGTGGAATGTTGACAATTCTTAAGGCTTAGTGGGTGAAGTCCTTAATTTTTAGTATAAATGAAGATCACTATAGCTTTGTTTGCACAAAAATTTAGGCTGGCATGCTAATTTCAAGAATGGAAGCAGAAGTTAAATAGGAATATGAGTTGATCCACTAAGATGGAAAGGAATAAATTTCTTTCCCATATGACAAAATATCCCTTATGGAAACCTATGCTTACATCCTATCCCAATTGATTGAGATGAATGAAGAGGATGGGAAGGCTAGCTTGGATGCGCAACAGGAAGAAGAGGATGAGTTTGGAATGGAGTTCGAACATGAAAACCTCATAGGAGGGCTATTTCAACAATCCACCCCTTAAGCCACCTTGTCCACCTTCACCCCTCTCATCTCTTCCATGGGGTATATCCTTCAATATTCATCTTCTCCTTATCCAACCATGTTTTGACCCACACTCATGATAGTAGTGTACCAAACACAATTAGTACCATTGTCAAATGCCTTCCACTTCTCCATGTCTTTTGCCATGTAGCCTTGATTTGTGTGGTAATTTTCAATGGTGGTGACCATCATATACCCCTTTTCAACCCAGGTGGAGCCCATAGTGGGACTTCACATAACCCAGGGGTCACATATCCCTTTTGTCCCATTTGTGCCCCATCTATGAACACAAACTCCTTTCTCTTTGTTTAGCCCACCAGCCACTATGATGACACAACCTCTCCCTTTGGTTCCATAACTGATAGTGAGGCCATAGGCCTCCCAAAAAACATCACAACCTTTTGTACAAATCCTAGAATTGACAAGGATAGTCCAAGGACTAGATTAAGCCTTCCAAATGATCTAGGACTTAACTAAACAGTTATGGAGGCTTAAGGCTTCCACTTTATAGATTGTTAAAATAATGGACTTTTATCAAGATGATCCCATCAGCTCTACGGTTCCACCATTGACTCTTCCCCTTAGTGTCCTCGTTTGATAGTACACCAAATACAATGATGAGGGTGATCTGATGATAACCTAAAAACCTTCCATTTTGAGCACTTGTTACTGCAAGCCTAGCCTCACACAATCATAAGAATCTTCCCTATGTCTCTTATGAAAAAAGCCCTTGAATGATACCATGCTTTGTCGAGAGGATCCATATACTCTTTGGAAGAACTAATTTCGCAATTCGTTAATTATTTCAACTATAACTTGAAACTTGATATAGCCCTTGACCAACTGATGAAGGTCAAGTAAGGATCCCTTGAACTGGTGAAAAAGTTCAAGCAACAATGGAATTCTTTGCTTAACAAAATTTCAAAACCAGTAGCTAAAACACACCTTCTAGCTATTTTCAAGGGGACAGTTAACAACTTCATTAAGTCGAAATTGTATTATCTTGATCTATGATTGCTCAGTCAAGCCTTTTCCAAAACAAAGAACATAGAGGATGCCACAGAAGCTAGTCATGACCCTACCTATGTGGCATATAAGAGCCAACATACATAAAAGGATAGGGAGAGGGGAAAGAAAAATAATGTAGCAATACACATTGTAACAAAAGAAAACAAGACAACCACCTAAGGGCTAAGAACTAACCAAACTAAGGCCCTTTCTAATAACAACAATAACCAATTGTCAAAGTCTAGGGCTTCTACATGGACCACTTATAGGTGTAACTTTACATAGAAAGACAGGTCAAAGTACATCAAGTTACCCCTTAAGTTGTTAGCACTCTTGGACCAATTGTTGAAGAGTGGTAGAATCCAATATAAGGAAATGATCGAGAAAGCTTGCAAGAGGCATGAAAGATTATGAAAAATAGTTAAAGACCTTGGCTAAGCAACCAAAGATGACCCTTTGGTGCCCAAGTATTTTAAACTTGACCACTTCTACCACTATCATTAGTTGCCAAGTCACGATGGACTTCTGCCTTGCGCTGAAGGATGTCCTACAAAAGATGAAAGATAAGGGTGAACTAGTACTAGATACTATTGTCACATTTACACCATATTTATGGATAATATTTTATGAGATAATATTAAGAAATGAAATTTCCCAATTTTTATTTTGAAAGATAGTGGAAAAATGAGAGTTAAAGTATTTATTTTAAAAGGGGCAATGATGAGAAGCATGATGGAAAGAGGTGTTAAAGAAAAAGTGCTCTTTATATAGGTATGCCCATTTTGAGTTCATAATTCCATAAGCATGAAATTAGTAAAAGCTTAGTAAGGTGTTTTTAGCCTAAGTTATGAAGAAATTGTATTTTTCCCATGTGTAATGGTGGAGATGGAATTTGGGAATTAATTTGAAAATTACAAAAAGGTTCATTTGCAATTGTATCTTCATTGGTTCTTACATTATGTTAATTTATCAGTTTATAAATTTTAGTGCAATGGTAAATTGGATGTTCCAAAGAATAACAAAATTAAATGGATAAATTTGTGCATCCATTTTCCTTGGAAACATGCAAGAAACTCTATGAAAAACTAATGAATAACTACATCATGTGAAAATCCATTGTTATGTTGTACATTTCAATCTATAGTAATTTCCAAATGATGGTAGAAAATTAAGTTGTAGAGCCAAGAATCGTAAATAAAACAAAGGGAAAATACCCAATTCAAGTGCTTAGCAACATTTGATAAAATGTTGGTAGAGCAAGACTGTAATTTTAATACAAAATTAACAAGATTCTTGTTAAATGGTGTTGCCTAAAAACTCATTGATATTCCAAAAAAAAAAATTTGTCATAGAAGAAATTATGGCAATATGAAGTGTAGCAGGAAATAAATAAAAATTCAAAAATTTCAAAGGAACACAAGTCTAGCAACTATGCAAAGGACCAAATTTGTATGAATCAATGTTCTAGAGAAAATAATCATGCCAAACCTACAGGCATCAATAATTTAACATATTAAAAAAAAGCCCTATGACAATAGCTATCAAATATTGGAAAATTGCAGGTTCAAGAACCCTAAATAAAGGGTATCCATCACAACATTTTTCCATATAATGCCTGAGATTTGGAAGGCAACTCCCCTCCTATTGCCTGCATGTGAGTTTCACTTTACAAGGGATCATGAGGTTGATGGGCATTGACACAAGGAAACTAGAACAAGGCTTGAATCTATGATTTCTTCTTCGTGATGGAGGTAGCAATTACAAAGTCACACTAGGTGGTAATGAGTGCAGAGACTAAGGGCAATGTAGGTAGGAGTGCCATGCTTGAACTGTAGTAGCAAGATCTAGAAGCAAGAAATGTAGGACACATAAGGAATGTGCACAACGAAGGAAACATAGTAGCGGGCATGATGAAAATGAAGGCAAACATGGATGAGGCACATCAAATACAAACCATGTATATTAAGGTTATATAACCTTAATAATGATTTTATGTTAAAATAAAAAAAATTATCATAGATAAGAAAATAAGGTTTATTTATTTTTTTTAAAAAGGAGGCTTACGATTTTAAAATGGGAAAATTTATAATCATTTAACAAATATAACTTTACTTTTTGGGAATTAAAAATTTCCAATGGAAGTATAATCTCTCATGAAGGTTATAAGTAGATCTTCTTGATATTTGTAAGGTTGTAAGTGACAAGAAGACACTTGCCAACTATGACCTATTTTTCTCTTAGAATTTATAACTTCTTAAAGAAGTTATGAATAAATTCCCTAGATATTTATAATACCCTTAACTTTCCATGATTATTGTAACTACCCCAAGGTCACTATAAAAGGACCTTCAAAGGTAGAATTTTAAAGGAGAAGGATTTTGGGAAAAAGAGAATTGAAGATTATTTGTAAGATGGCTTGCTAAATACATCAATTTGGTTGTTTTTNGATTATTTGTAAGATGGCTTGCTAAATACATCAATTTGGTTGTTTTGTTTTAATCATGTGAGTTCATTCTTTCCCATTTTGTTTTAGTTAGCTAATGGTTTAGATAGTATTATGCTTGGCATTTAATTTTGGGAGTTTTCCTAGGTTGCTTTTATACTTCTATTTTTGCAAAATATTATACTTCTATTAAGATTTTCCATAAAGAGCTTATGTTGTTGAAAAGCTTGTAGAGCAATTTAATAGTAATGTTTTAATGAAATTGCTTGTTTTGAGCATAGAGAATCTAGGAAAATCTTTGGTATTTTAAGATGACTAAAATAGCTTCATTATTTTAAAGTGTATTATCTTGGTATTTTAATCTTGAAATCATCAAATTTTTTGAAGGCTCTATTGAATGCAATCTTTGAAAACTATTAAGTGAACAAAATAGAGACTCATACTTTGTTGTTTACGCAACATTTTTGGTAGTATAATAAGATTGTCTTTATGAAGTTGCTTGTTGATCTCAAAGGGTTTGGAAAATTCATAATTAAATTAAATTGAAATAGCTTTATTGTGAAGTGTTTCCTTGTGTTGATTTATCTTGCTTAAATATTTAAGATTTTACACAAATTTTCTTTCTCTTATTTCTCTTTCTAAAATTTATTGAATCTTTCTTTATTTCTATTTTTCTTGTGGAATTTTCTCTCTCGGGAAAATTAGAAGTAGATTGGCAGAATTTTGTTTAAACATTTTTGCAAAATTTTATTTGTTACAAGTAACATACTATAGGGACTGTATAGACTAAGTGATTTGACAAATAGAAACCTTGAAAAACTCATAGTATTTGACAAAGTTAGTTGAATTTCTTTTATGGTAGCAAACTACAGTTTCATATACAACCCAACAATGTCAACATTCACAATAGCAAACACATACTCACGTTTAGTTCATTTCATAGCCATTGAGTCTATTTGGAGGTATTTGGGCCTTGGTGTTGTCATAGACTGACAAGCACCTAAACTCTGTTTAAAGAACACCTTCGATTCTATGAGCCTATTCATTATACTTGGAGGCCTTACAATGTTGGTGGTCCCAAACAGTTGCCAATAGTTCTTTTGGTGCTAGAAGAAGGGCTGAAAATTTATCCTTTAAGTTCATAAGTTTGATAGTCCTAGCATACCAATTGTTCTTTTGTTTCTAGGAGAGGTTAAAAATTAGATACTATTTTTAGTTCATGATCAAATAGACTAATTGTTTGGAAGATTTCAAAGGTTCCAAAGAAATTCTTGATTATAAGATTGATTACTCATCATAAGAAGAACAGAAGAAGGTTTTTTAGTTTGGAACAAGTAGTGGAGTAAAGATCAGAAGGATAAGAAGATCATCTCTTTTGTCTAGTTTATTAGTCTATAAGAGAAAGACAAAGAAATATAAAAGTTCAACAATCAAAAGGAATTCTAATAGGATGGCAAGTCCTTGGCAAAGAGTTACACCATTAGGATTTTAAAACTATAATGATATTCCTAAGGAAGTTTACAAATATTTGCTTGAGCCTTTTATTCTTGGAAAAGCTTACTTAGCTAAAGAATACATTAAATTATTTGAGTTAGCTTTGGCTCATGCAAATGTTCAACATCAAGATCAAGCTTGCAGGTTGTTTGTAGAAAATTTAAAGGATATGGCCTAGATTTGGTATTCAAACTTGCTAAGAAAAAATATTACAAATTAGGATGATATGAAAAGTCTTTGCTTGGCCTAGTTTGATAATTAATTAGATCAACATCAACTGTATTGTGGGCTAGTACAAGCTAAGCAAGGAGTTAAAGAGTTAATTAGAGACTTCCACATTAAATTTCAATGAATTTGTAAGCTCTTTCAAAAACAATATAGACCATCAGATGAAGTGCTTAGAGATACTTATCTTAAGGCTATGAATCCCAATATTTCAATCTAGTTAAGGAGAACTCCAAACTTACTAACACTAAATGGTTACTTTAGTGAAGCTATATAGTTAAAAATAATAATTGAACTTGAATCATGAAGAGATTATTACAACTCAAAAAAGAGAAGAAAAAATGATGATTCCTATGTAAGATTTTTCTCAACTTAAAACTTTACTGGGACCATCTAGTGTTAAGATAGAGCAAGAGTCTGAAAGCAAAGAATCTGAAAAAGAATAGTTAATGAAAGGCTTGTCCAATAAGGCAGTGAAACTAGAGAAAGCTTTGGCAAAAGTTAAAATCAAGGAGTAAAAGAAAAATAGAAAGTGTAAGCATCAAGATACTAAGTTAGTAGAAGATGAGGATGAAAGTGATCCTTTTATGTCTAATTACTTGATATTGAATTTGATGATGAGTTATCTAATGTTCATTATGCAAGAAAATCTTTTAACAATGGATTTAGTGATACCTCTTTTCTATCAAGTTCTAAAGAGGATATATCCTTAGACGAAGAGTGTAATAATAATGAAGAAAATTGATATATCTGAGATCAAAAGAAAGATTAACTACTTTCAGGTCTCCAAACATCATTTCTGATCCATCTACTAAGAGAAAGGTTTTTGAACCAAGTAGAAAAGAAAAGAGTAAAAGTAAAGAATATCACATAGAGCATAGTACTCAAAATCATACTTTTAATAAATGGATGAAAAAACCAAGCTTTTATGGAGATGGAAAACATGATTTGATTGAAGATCTTAAACATGTCAAGGAAAATATCAACATATATCAATTACTACAAATAGGAGAGCAGAAAAGAAAGGATTTAGAATTTATTAAAGGGAAAAAGAGAGTTGGAGAATTAGAATTAAGCTATGTATATAACATTGACAAAATAAAAAAAACTAGTTATGATTGTACTCCTAATAAAGAATCTCCTTTTCTTTTGATAATGACGTTAAAGGACAAATATCTTCATGATTATTTAGTTAATTTTGGATCTACATATACTTTTATGTCATTATCTATATGTAAAAAACTTGGTTTGATTCTTGAAAAATCAAATAAAAAGATTCTTCAACTGGACAAGAGCAGAGTGAAGATTGTAGGTCAGTTGCCTAATGTTTTATTAGAAATCACTTTTGAACCCCGTATCAAAAGTAGAGCAACTATTTAAGTGGTAGACATGCCAAATTCACATAGTCTTTTGTTGTGTAGAAGTTAGAGTAAGAATTTCTTAGGTTACATATTAACAGATTACTCACATATGTGGCTCCCTTGGAAAGGAGAGCTAGATCAAATATACATTTATAGTGAACCTTTGATGAGTGAAAACATTACTTCAAATGGAAAGAGTAAAGTTGTTGAAACAAGAGCTTTTGAAACCAAAATTTGCTCACTTCAAGAATTTGATAATTCAGAGAAAGAAGAATCTCAAGATGAGAGAAAATGGGAACTATACTTAGATGGTTCTTATAATTCCAAAGGTGTAGGAGCTGGAGAAGTTCTAGTAAAATATGATTCCCAAAAAATATTCAAAGTAATTCATATATCTCTTCCTTGTACTAATAACAAGGTCGAATATGAAGCCTTGAGTATTGGAATTAAAACAACATTGGAAAAAGGGATTAGGGTAATCACCATAAAGGGAAACTCAAGATTAGTTTGTGAATATATTAAAGGTAATTGTGTAGTAAAAATTTCATTCTTAAAACCCTATAAATTGCTTTTTTGTAGAATGTGAGATCAATTTCATCACTATTAAAAAGAAAATATAGCTAGAGAAGACAATTATATAGCAAATGACTTAGCAAAGGTAACTTCATCATTGCATGTAAAAAAGATAGAAGGGTATGAACAGGTAATAGTTGAGGAAGAACATTAGCCATTAGTGCTAGGTAACATAAACCATTTACAAGTATTCGAAGATGATGATCAATTGCTTAGATTCTTGAGAAATAAAAAATAATTCAAAAGTTAAAAAATATCAAAAACATCATCAAGGTTTAAGAAAAATTCTATTCCCAAGAAGGTGATTGATTATGAACATGAGTTTAATAAAAATTGGCTTCTCAGAAAAGATATACAAAATCTAGATGATCAAGCTTATGAAGTAGTGAATTTTGGATGTACTAAGATACCAAAGATGTTAAATGCTACAAAGGAAAAGAATTTAAATTAAGAAAAATTCATTATTACTACTGAAAAATAATTTGGAAAATTTTGCTTGGTCTTATGATGATCTTAAAACTTTTTGATTAGATATGATAACATAAAAATTCCTTTGATAGATGGTTGTAAGAAAATTAAGTAAAAACAAAGAAAATTTAATCCATCATTTGAGCCAGCTATGGAAGATGAGAACAAGAAGTTAGTACAAGCTCTAATCATATATCCTATTTGATACTCAACATGGCTTGATAACCTTGTTTCAGTAAGGAAGAAAAATGATGATATTAGGCTTTGTGTGGATTTCAGAAATTTGAATGAAGCCTAAAAACAAAAAAGAGAAATACCCACTTCCTAGAATTGATGAAATGATCAAAGTATTAGGTTGTCAAGTATATTCTTTCCTAGATGATTTTTTAGACTATAATCAAATCATGGTAGATAAGGGTGATAGATATAAAACAACATTTATCACCAAATGGGAAAATTTTGCTTACCAAACAATGCCAATTGGATTGTCACATGTTGGAGCTACTATTCAAAGAGCAATGGATTTAGCCTTTAAAGGTTTAATAAGTGAGTGTGTTGTGGTTTATTTAGATGATATCACCATCTTTTCAGAATGGAAGGAAGATCATATTGGTCATCTTCAACATGTTTTTGACAAATGTTGTAATTATTGTATTTCATTAAATCCTAAGAAATGTATCTTTGGGGTTAAATATGGAAGTTTACTAGGCCATGTAATTTTTCAAGAAGGAATTGCTATAGATAACTCCCGAATCGAAGTAGTACAAAGTATTGAGCATCCTACAAGTAAAAAGTCTCTTAGATCTTTCTTTGGAAAGATAAATTTCATTAAGAAATTTATCACTGGATTTACTAAAATTACTAAATCTTTGATGCATATGTTAAAGAAATATGTCCTAGTTGAGAAAACACTAGAATTAGAGAGAGCTTTAGCAGAAATTAAAAAAGCCATTCAAGAAGCTCCATACTTGGTAAAACCAAAATTGAAAGAAGACTTTTTGTTATATGCTTTTGCTTCAAATGATTCATTTTTTGCTATTTTAACTCAAAGAGATGAAGGACAAGATGAACTAATTGGATTTTTTGGGTATCAATTGAACGATTTGTAGCTAAATTATTCAGACTTAGAGAAATAGAAATTCGTGGTTATTAAGGTACTTCAGCATTTCAGATATTACTTGGGAAGCTCATTAGTTCATATTATGCTAATAGAGCCTATAGTTAAATAATTCTTAGCCCAAAATAAAATTGGATTAAAAAGAGGAAAATGGCTCATAAAGCTTCAGAGAAATGTGCAAAACCATTAAAGGAATCTGATTATTCAAGTTAATGGCTAGAGATAATAAAGTATGTGTGATTAAGGCTCATGAAGGAAATTGGTATGATGAAATTCTAGAATTTCTTCATTCACTAAAGGGTGCAAAAAATTTAACTAAAAGTTAGAAGAGAGATTTCTTAAAAAAGGAAAATAAATTTGTGATTAAAGATGGAACCTTACACAAAAAGGATTTTATAGGGTTTTGTTGGAATGTGTTCACAATGATCAAATTAGTCCTATTCTAGAACAATTCCATCATAATTCTAATTTGTTCTATGAATCCCCTAAGTCTACTATGCAACATATACTATGCTATGATTTTTACTGGCCTAGTATGTATCAAGATATTAGATTGAAAATTCAAACATGTTACAAATGTCAAATTCATGGACCAAAGAACAAAAAGACTAGAGCTCCCTTAAAACTAGTAATTATGGATAGACCATTTTAGCAATGGGGCTTAGATTTTATTGGCATAAGTACTCCTTTAAGAGCAGGACATAAGTTTATTCTAATAGCTATCGACTATTTTACTAAATGATCTAAAGTAAAAGCTCTAAGAAAAAGTTTAGCATCAGACATGATCAAGTTTTTGAAAGATCAAATTCTAAGTCATATTTGTCTACCTACAGTGTTGGTATTCGATAATGGACCAACTTTTTAATCTGAAGAATTTATAACACGGACATCGGAAAAATCCATCTTTCTATTTTATTCTTCAAATTATTATCCTAAAGGAAATGGCTTAGTTGAATCTACAAATAAAAAGATTATTTCTTATATTAAAAATTTGATGGATGGAAATCCAGGAAATTGGATTGATGACTTGTAATTTGTGTTCTAGACTAACCATATTAGATTTAAGAAGGATGTTGGAATGTTAGCTTATAACTTGGTCTATGGTTTACCTGCCAGATTTATGAACAAGATTATAAGTTTTGCCGCAAAGTTTCTACAAAAGTATAGTGAGAAAATTGATAAAGATAGAAGTTTCATGACCTTGCTCCTCAAAAGAGAAGTTGAAATGGAAAAAGATAAAGATAATTTGTTAAAGAATGATTCACAAGTCAAAAGGTGGTTTGATAGAAAGGCTTTGAGAAGAACTTTTAAAGTCGGTGATCTTGTATTATGGAATATGAAGAAGCTAAATGAGTTTTTAGTAATATGAATTGATTCATTTCTGGTCAAGAAACAATTATCGGAGGGCATCTACAAGTTATCGACATTAAGTGGGATGGAATTGTAGTTTCCATATAATGTTTTATACATAAAACATTACTTTGGACAACTGCCCATAACTTTTATATATATATATATATGTATGTATGTAACTATAATAATATTTAGTATGCATAGTAAGTAATAAACTTATATATATATATATATATGCTTAGTAGTAATATAAATAATAAATAATATATATACATATTTCTATAATATTTAACCATAACCTATATATCCTATACATATGCTTAGATAAGTCTATATAATATAATAAAACATATATACGTTAGAGTACTAGTTTAAAAATATTAAATTTAAAGTCTTAGTTAAATTATTAAATTTATATTATCTCAAGTAATCATTACATGTGATATGTGTAAGTGGAAGTGATGGTGAGATAACTACTTTGTGGTGAATTAATTTCAACAACTAAATAGTGGAATTTGAATTAGCCAACTACATGATGATGAAAATTAAATAAGTTTTAGCTAAGTGGAAAATTTGGTTAGTAGAATTGGTGGAAATTTCAAATTTACCTTACACTATATAAGGAGATGTGAATTGCTTAGAAATATAGCATTTCTCCATTTAACACTTAAGTGACAATAGCAAGTGAAGTGTTTGAGTGTGAGGTAGAAAAATGGTTCTTGAAGAAAGGGCAATAAGAAGGCCTTTTATTCCATATGTTATGGGATGCTACCCAGAGCATTTATTAAGAACCTATTGTAAGGTAACTACTAGTGGAGCATCTAGTAAAAGCCCTTTCTTACTTTGGCTTTTAGATGAGTTTAGATTTCTCACTGGTGGACTTTTTATACATTCTAATTTTTGGGCCAGCTTTCATGAATGCACCACCAAAGCTAAGTACCAAGGAGAGTCCACTAAAGATGATTCTTGGGGAGAGGCTTTCATGTCTCAAGACACAGACACAACTAGTTGGGAAGAACTTGAAAAATTAGTAGCCAAAGGGTTGGATGAAAAATAAGCAAAGACAATTGTTGAAGACAAAGGTGAAGATGAAGTTAAGGCTTCAACTAGGCAAGAAGAGGAAAGAAGAGCGTTCATCAAAATTGAAATCACATATGACAGGGTTCATGATATGAGAATCCATAAAAGGGTTACTTTAACTATCCTTTTCCCACCTACAAAATAGTTTGGATGATATTGTGTTTGTACAGTTTCATAAGTTTTATTAGGAATAAGATTTTTATTTCATCAAACCTTAAGTTTTATGAAATTTTTCCTCAAAAAATATTTCTATTTTTCTATGTAAAAATGTTTCTAATAAAATCATTTTCTTAGTTGATGTGCTAAAGGAGGTGGGGGTTGCGGGAGTGGGGGGTGGTGGTGGGGGAAGGGAAGTTGTGTGGGGTGTGAAGGCAAGGGAGGGGGTAAGAAATGCTATCACATTTATACCATATTTATGGAGCAAATTTTATGAGATAAGATTAAGTAATGAAATTGCCCAATTTTTCTTCTCAAAGATGATGGGAAAATTAGAGTTAAATTATTTATTTTAAAAGGGGAAATGATGAGAAGCATGATAGAGAAAGGTGTTAAAGTAAAAGTGCTCTTTATATAGGTGTGTCCATTTTGAGTTCATAATTTCATAAGCATGAAATTAATAAAAGCTTAGTAAGGTGTTTTTAGCCTAAGTTATGAAGAAATTTTATTTTTCTCATGTGTAATGGTGAAGGTGAAATTTGAAAATTAATTTGAAAATTAAAAAAAATGTTCATTTGCAATTGTATCTCCATTGGTTCTTACATTATGTCTATTCATCAATTTATCAGTGCAATGGTCAATTGAATGTTCCAAAGAGTAATAAAATTAAGTGGATAAATTTGTGCATTCATTTTCCTTGGAAGTATGCAAGAAACTTTGTGAAAAACTGACGAATAACTCTGTCATGTGAAAATCCATTGTTATGTTGTACATTTCAATCCATAGTGGTTTCCAAATGGTGGAAAACTAGCTTAGTTATATATTTATAATATATATCTATAAATTGGCCGAGAGAATCTTATTAGTTTACAAGTAAAAATTTCTTTGAGTAAAAAATTTCATGACTTTTGGACAAAGAACAAGATTTAAAAACCCAAATTTTCATGCCTTCTGGACGAAGAACAAGAGTTATGTACCTTATTTTTCCTAAGGATGGGTTTTCTGAAAAAAAAAATTCCATGAATTAGTGTATGCTCTCATCCTCAGCCGAATTTTTTGAGATTATTGAGAGTGAGAGCATAAATTCAGCCGAGAGTGAGAGCATACACTAATTCATGAATTTTTTTTCAGAAAACCCATCCTTAGGAAAAATACGGTATAGAACTCTTGTTCTTTGTCCAGAAGGCATTAAAATTTGGATTTTTAAATCTTGTTCTTCGTCCAAAAGTCATGAAATTTTTTACTCAAAGAACTTTTTACTTGTAAACTAATAAGATTCTCTCGGCCAATTTATAGATATATATTATAAATATATAACTAAGCTAGTGATCGCCAGTCGTCTTCTGCTGCAGCGATGATTTAAACATAACAGATAGAAATATTATAAGACCATGGAATGCTTTATTGAATGATCATAAACATGTTGTAATACAGCAGAAATGATCAATGTACAAACTTGCGTAATTGAAAATGTATAGTTACAAATGATCTGACATTCAAAATGGTAAAAATTAGTTGACTATAAATAATGAGATCATTCTTCATTAGATTTAATGCATTGCTCTTCATCCAATCTACTTTGAAGGTGTGAAGCCTTAAATATCTTGATATATCTTTCTTTGGAGATTGGAGGAAATATCTTCAAACTATCAATACTCCTCACTCGAGATAGTGCCACAAATGTAAGACCTATTGTTTCTCTGCTACCAACATCTATACAAGCTTTCTCCAATGTCATTCCCTGTGACTTATGTATCATTAAAGCCCATGCTAATCTAAGTGGTAGTTGGTGAGATCCTCCACGTATGATTGGTGGAATGGGTACTTGTCGAGGATGTTCATTATCATATGGTACTCCAATATAGGGATCAAACTCAATGATGACATACGATGTCAATTTTGGAGGTTGACAATGTGGACTATATATTATTTTCTTAATGACTCCACATGCACCATTAACCAATCCTGCTTCTGGCCATAGATTAACAGTGAGCATAACCCTTGCATCCTCACAAATGAACACTACTTGGTCCAATTCTCCTTCTGAATTATCCCAAAATTTCACACCATTTGTCCTTCTATCTACTATGCACCGTGCAACTGGCTTCTGCATTTTGAGGAATATTTTTTCATTATGCATATGCACTTTATCCTTTGTATCAAAAAAATGTACAAATCCTCAAATCCATCTCGCCCATCCGATGTTGATGGAAGCTGCATTCTCAGGCTTAAAAAGTCATAATCCTCATCACTCATCTTTCCTTCTCGTATATTCATCAAAACTTCTCTAAATCTTTGTTGTTGCAAATCATCACCCCTTTGTCGATACACAGCATCCAAGGTTACAAATTTATTGAATGCCAACCACAAATTCTTCACATGCATCTGAGATGATAAGTACGGTATAACATCTTTAACAGGTGGAAGCTGTGCAAGATCTCCAATGAGTATCATAGATCTACCACCAAAGTTATCTAAACGATTATCTAGAAATATTTTCTTAAGCCTTCGGTCAATGCTGCTAAGCAATTTGCCACCTATGAAACTCATTTCATCTATAATAATATACTTTAAGTATTTGTATTTATTTTGCAACGATGACAAACTTGATGCAGCCAATGGTTTGTAATCTCTGATTCCAATCTTCAATGCAGAATGTACTGTAGTTGCATTAATATTATACGTTGCAGCACCAGTAGGGGTGAGCACCAATAAACTATTCTTTTCGGATGAGCAAGTTCGACTAAATTCTTTATGAATCGTATCAATGAGATATAATTTTCCTGTGCCTGCTGTACCTTGAATAATCATCAATAGAGGAGAAACTTCATCCATTTCGAATTGTTACATATATAGATGGCCAGTGATAATCTTGTAACATTTTCTTCTGTTGAACTCCTAGAGAAGATATGTCCACCTGATTGTCATTATTTCTTGAATGTGTTATTATCCCATGTGATCTATGACCATGAACAAAAGATGTAGCAATATTTGCAACATCTTCTCCCAGATAGTTGGCTGACCATTCGTTCTGTCTATCCTGATATCTTAATCCAAGCATTTTGAGTTCACTTCGTTGAAAATGAGTTGATGTAAGTAGATGTCGATTTAGTACTTCAAAATCATATTCAACACCATCCTATCTTTCCAGAATAATATCTGTATACTACCTCTCTTCCTCGCAAGCACGTTCAAACTCTTCATCGAATGTCTCCTCTTCCAATTCATAGATGTATCGAACAAAAATCCATTTTCGTTCAATTTCTTCATCATTTCTTCCCAGATCGTGTTTGACATCTCTAAAAGGATAGTGTAGTAACAATTGCTCCCAACAGTAATCTATCCATTTCTCCTCTCCTACTCTTGGAGCTACTCTAAATTTTGGAAATGTTTTTACAACAACTGGTCGTAGTCAAGGCTT
>MNCI01033651.1:57353-112332 GCA_015680685.1 Gnetum montanum | reverse complement strand
GCACCAATGATGAGTGGCGAGGTACTCCTACACTCAACCATATGAATACGAGCGTTACACGCGCGATCCGGTTGAACTCCATAGACTAAGTGCCTACACACCTTATGGAACACTTAAGGTTAATCATTCGTTGTCTTCCCAGACTTGTATTTTTCACGGTTGTATGGTTACATTTGAGGTATGTGATTTTTATGTCTTTTCTGTTTTATCTCCTACGCTGATAAGGTGAAGGGTGAAGAAACTAATTAACTAACTTTAACTAACTAACTAAGTCTTAATTAACCTAGCATTAGCATCCGTTCCCACTTACCGTTCACACCCTGAACCAATGCAACCTTGGTTACCAAACGCTAGTAGTTGCTGGGATCACCAAGCGTAACACACGTGCTCGAAGTGGTCGTACTAAGGCACTTAACTAGGAGAGAAGGGTTGAGAGAGATTTAATGACTAATAAAGCAATTAAATGATAAACAGTAAATAATAATAAATGAATTCCTATTTAGCCTATTCCATGCACTGCAAGGTTTAACCAAGAAGTTCATCTTTATTGTCGTACACAAACTTGTGTCTAGGTACAATATTTGCTCAAATAAAGATCTGTTCACTTTAGAGCTCCTACTGCAGGCACATGGAAAATATTCTATCTCTGGAGGGAACAAACTACTAGAGTTTTGCTATGGTCTAGGCCTAGAATGAGAAACAAAGGAGAGCTGCCTCTTATTTATAGATATGATGGTGCACTGCAATATCGCGTACGCGATATCACAGGGGAAGGCGCGATATCGCATCCCATCCTTACTAATGAAGAATTTATTCATGTGGTGATGATAGTTCTTCACCTAGGGAAATGAAGTCAACATCACTAGTGTTTTACCATAGTGAAATCAAGGCTAATCTCCAAAATGATGAAGTAACTAAGGCATCCCTTTTCATAACTATACAAGTAGGAAAATATAAAGTACATAGGATGCATGTCAGCGATGGAGCAACAAAAAATGTCATACCTTATACCATCATTGAACATTTGGTTTTGATAAAGTAAATGTAATATACAACAACTTCAACCCTCAAATCCTTTAACAGATCATGGGTTGCAATCAAAGGCTCTATATCCTTAGATTTTGTGATAGTGAAACAATTCCTGACAATGGAAAATTTCTTGGTGGTGGAGGAAACATTGGGATTCAACCTTACCCTAGGAAGGCCTTGGATAGATTAATTATGAGCTATGTATATACCTATTCATCAAGAAATTCACCTAGCTTATGAGGGAGGTGAAATAATCATTCATGTTGATAGTGCGGTCCCTTTAGTAGTTAACAACATTGATGTAGAATAAGGGTTCGAAGTGGAGTTTCATGAAGAAACTCCCATCATTGGCCAAAAAATTGAAAAGGCTGATAGAGAAGAAGAGGGAAAAATAAATAATGATAAACTTGTTGATGCACTATGAGGAGAGCTCCCCTTCAACATTATTAGTGAAGGAGACAGAGAATACAAGCTTGTGCAAAACAGACCATACACATTTTCTAATGTCTTAAAGATTAGGAAATACTTGTACAAGTGATTTTTGTCCCTAATCCTTATCCTACCCTAAATTCTTATAACCTTGTAACCATATGTATTTATAACCTGTTGGTATGGTTTACATTTTTCCTATTTATGCCATTTTGTTTACCTTATGTTAAACATTCTTTTGGCTATAGTCTAAGAGTTTACCTTTGTTTGCACTTTTATTTATAAAAGCATTTTCTTTCTTTCTTTCTTTTTGGCATGACTTAAACATAGAAAACCTCATAAATAATTTAAAACACAAAAAATAGATAAAAAATACATTCTCCTTTGCAAATCGTACCACCTGGCATGGCCTTAAACTAGCAAATACTACATGCCCTACCATGGTCTAAAACTGACAAGAAACCTTATAACTCATTATCATTCTAGTTTACAACCTTGTTAGCTACATGTTTAAACCTTTTTATTGCATTATGACATTATAACTAGTTTAGCCAATGTAGCCTTAAAACATAGATTACAACATGAAATCATAATAAAATCAAGATGATAGAACAATATAACCAAAAATTAAAATTGGAACTTAAAATTAAAACATCTATAACATAATAATTGTAGTCACATAATGTGGTGAAAATGTCTAAATAATAAAACATCAAACAATAAATTATCCCTAAATAAATAATTAGCTAGCAATAGCCATACAACATCAAGATAACTCAAATCAACAAAATATAATTGAAACTAGTAGCCATGACAAAGGCAAATTATGGTACTAAGGGGCATTTGGAGGAGGGGGTAGAAGATCATTTCCAACCTCACCACTAGGGCCATCGATATCACCTTGTGCCTATGACATGACAACACAAAACTAATTAGTAACCAATGTACATCAATCCAAAATTAATAACTTAAAATTTAATAAAACCAAAACTAAAATGAGAAAACCTGAGATGGTTCTGAAGCTGCATGTTCTGTGGAGAAGTTCTAAAGACCAACCTATAGATGGTGGAGAAGCTAATCTTTAAACATGTTATCCTAGTCTACCTCCCCAAGATTAATACTCATGAGGATATTACTCCTATTGATGTCACTCCATTTTGGTGGTTCATGTAAAAATGTGGTGGTGGTTACCTCCCTTGAGGCAGTAGTGATATGGTGAGTGGGGGAGTTGGCTAAAACCACACTATTCACAAACATCTTGTAAGTATCCTCTATGTTGATCCCCATCATGAACAACTCCAATTGTCACTATTCCATAGACTCATCTTGCAGCCATTTAAGATAGGCAACCTATACTCTTGTGATCCTTTTGTATTGGACCCCAAAGCATAGTAATCCTTCCACTCACTAGTCTTATTGTTTATTAGATCTATTTGAAGGTTTTGTTCTGCTACCTCTTTGACAAGGACAACCTTCCCATGGATCACATTCCAATAGTGGGCCCAAGTTATCTTCTTCATGTGCAAGGAGTTCTTGTTGGTTATTTGGGCCTCCATGAACTCTTTATGATCTCTGATATCCTTTACCTCCTCTTTCAGCTCATTGTTCTTCCTCTTTAATGCCAAAACTTGTTCCCATAGAAACTCATTGGAGCATTTGCATTTCCATAAAGATTTGGCACATGAGAGTGCACATTCAATGGCATCCTCAGATAACTTACATGGGACATTTTTAACATCAGGAGGTAAAGGTAGGCAGTGTAGCAACCTCTATGTTCAGTTAGGATGCCATCATAGTTTAGGCACTATAACCAACATAAAAAAATAAAATCGAACAAATAAAACTATTTAATGATTGAAAACAAAAGATAATAAAAACTACATGACCATAGATAATCATATGAAAACCAAAAACATGCAAGTGATAAAGGTAAAATGGGTTAAAACCCTCATCAACTTTAGGAGCTATTTATTGCAACTAGCTAACCATGTCTTCAGCTACATCCCTCATGAATTTAAACTTATAAAGGGTATCCACCCACAATTGCATGTGGAAGGTGGAAGTGAAAGCTTCGGCTTGAGGCTCTTAGGCTACAACAAGCATAGTAAGCAGATATACAACTATGGCCAAAGTCAAGCATGAAACAACAAAGAATAATATATATAACATATAAAATCAAAAATCATAGGTACCTAAGATGCCCTCAGATGAGAGGGAAGGGGGTTCACCTAGCTATGAATCCCTAAATAAGGCATCAAAGTTGTCCAGGGGGAGATGGGGTAAACCCTCATTCTCATGGTATTGCAATGCCTCATCCTCATAATGTTTCAATACCTCCTCTTCTTGAAGTCACAATGCCTCCTCATCTTGGTGGCATCTTTCTACATTAGCCACTGTTGCTATTGCCATGACTTCTTGTTCTTGTTGCTGGCTTGCACATAAAACATAGAATAGCTTAGCACATTTTGCCTCAGACAAAACCATTAAATCAACTTAAAACCATAACTTTAAAACAAATTAACAAGAAAATAATAAATCCAATAGAATATACCTCTCTCTAAGCTTAACAATCAACCTATTCTTCAAATGCTCCTTAATCACTGGTGCTATCTCATCTACTAAAGACCTCTTAAGTTTTGCTCTAGCCAAATCTTTAGCTTTGGCAAGAAACTTTTTGGCCTTTACAATGTTTTCACAATCAACGTGGGGCTCTCTCCTTGTGCTATTAGGGGATGCATAGTGTCTACCATTAATCCCCTTTGTGGTAATAGATAGTGATTCACCCACATCTTCTAGTGGGTCCTAGACATGTGTGGTTAAAACAAGGTGCTTTATCCAAGGCTTGGTGAGTTGGGTTGGAGCTTGAGTCATCCATCATCCATCCTTCCTCACCACAAGGAACTCAGCGAATCTTTGTAGATAAGCTACAAAAAGTGAGAAATGCACATGGCACTTCATCTTAAGATTCTTCCTAAGCTTTAGGATTTTCCATTGTAACCCAGAAACCAAATGAGTAGCCTAGTTAAATTGAGTGTCCTTAGTGAGGACCTACTTCGTGGTTCATGCCTATTCCATGCCCAAGATCTTTTCCTATGATAGCAACTTTGGAAATGCATGAGATCGGAATAAGGGATACATCCCCTTAGCCTCCAGAGATTGGAACTAGCTTAGAGAGAATCCCTTACTACCATGGTAAGTGTTTAACCACTTCATTTCCTCTTGGTGGTCAACCTCCCTCCCTACTTTGGTAATAATTGGCATGCCATCATTTGGAACATGAAAGAGGTCATTGAAAGTGGATTCTTTGACATCCAAGACCATAATCACACCATGAACATGGGTGATAAACCTTTTGACTCATTTGTTGAAGGAGTCAATGATATACAACATCTCCATAGTGGGAACGATTGGGCTTACGACCATGAAGAGATCAAGTAGGCTTGCATGAATGATCTTGGCTTAAACCCCCTCTAATTGCTCATTGGCTAACCAATGTTGCATGGGTTCACTTCATTGAACTTTCTGGATCAAGGTCTCCTTAGTACATCCTAAAGTGATAACTGTAACTTTAGTTGATGGAGTAACCTTTATGACATAATGAAAAAAAATCCATTAGTCTTGATGTTGATGCATCATGTAAAAAAAAATGTGAAAAATATAGCCAAGTCAAAATAAAACTAGTACAACCATTTAAACAACCAAAACCAAAATAACTCAAATAACTACATAACCAAAAAAATGTTAACATAAGAATGACCAAAATCAACCAAAAAAAACTCACTTTGCCTATATGATGTAGGCATCATAAGAGATCTAGGAAATGGATTTTCTTCTACATTAGGATGGGTTCTCCCACCAACTATCTATCATCCCATTAGATAGACATCTCTAATAGGCCTTAGGATGGTGTTTAATGCAACCATCAAAGTCACCCTTTAGTTGTTTCATTACCGCAAGCCTCACATTTGGGCTTTTGGTAAATACCTTTAACATTGTGGGAACTAGGAGTAAGAGGTTTTCACCTTTCATTAATCCTTGCTCATTCCCCCTATACATCTAGGAAAATGAAAGAATGCAAATCATCATAACTTATATGACCAAAAATAACAATAAACTTAAAATAAATTTCAATAACAATTATGCTTATGCCTCTATGTGGTAGATGGTACCTAGAGGGGTACAATGGCCAATAATTAATGTATTTTCCATGTTGTATTGGTTGAATTTAGGCATCTCCAAAAATTTTGATAATTTGTGAGTGCCCACAGTGGTGGTGTCATCATTAGTTTTACCCTTTGCGTGAACCTTGGGATCCTCAACCATGAACTTGATGATCATCCTAGAGGAACCAAACAAAAGGGTTTCAAATATCACTAATACCACCTTAGATGCCAAGTGTGACCAAACTATCACACTAAAATTTTGAAGTATGTAGGCAAAGAATTCATTGGCCTCTTGCTTGAACCACACAATGTAATGTCCCAACTCAATATCAAAGAGTGTAGTGTTTGGCGCTAGCAGGTGTATGCAACATAAGAGCCCCACTAGCTCTATGACTATCAAGATGGGTTTTAAAAAGGTCTTTTATCAAAACAATAGCACAAGTGTTGCAACTATGTGTAAGCCAAAACTAAAAATGACAACACCAAAACTAGACAGGCCATAGTAAACAACAAAGGAAAAATATTAATTTTTTTTTAATTTAATCCAAACCACCTATAAACCCTTTCTAACATCCTAGCCTATCCATAGGACCATGGGATGTTGATGGGAAAAATTTTCCAAAGTCTTAACGTTGCCCATCTTCACAAGGGTAAATGTGTAATAGCCTTAAAAACTTGATTTTGCGGAACATTATGGAAACATCCGTAAAAAATTAATTGCTTAACAAAATTCAATGATTTCATAGACATTGGAATTATAAAACCATGAACTACAATCCCATGATAAGAAAATGTAAAAATATTAACCAATTTTTTAAAAAATATTACAAAATTGATGTAACCCTCATTGTCATACCAAACGTGAGCTTACGAAAAGAATTGTAAAAACTAAACTATTTTCCAAATTCAATGATTCAAAATTTGTTGGAATCCTAAAATGATAATATAAAAATTCATAACTAGAAAACTTAAAATTTCATAGGCATTTAATCCAGAAAAAATATGCAACTTAGACTAAAAATAGCCAAAAAATGGAAAACCCACTTGACATGTCTTGACAAAAACAATCATAGAAAATTAATTGTAAGGTGAAATCAAGTGGTTAAAAAATCTAATAGACCAAAAAATAGTAGGAAATAACCCCATAGTGACAAGAAATTTAAAAACATAGCATTTTTCTTAGGAAAAAATTCACAACTGGTGTTGCTCTTTTGGGTGGAAAAGTAGAAAAACCCATGGAATTCATGGAAAATAGCATTTATTTCATAATGAAAACAAAATCCGAAGCCCAAGTAACACTAAAAATAAATAAGAATGGCCTCAATCTACAATGGAATTTTTATGAAATTCTAGAAAGATGAATACACAGGCCTAGATCTAAAAAATGGAATACATGACATAAACCGAATAAACAGAATACATGGAATAAATGGGAAAAATAGGTAAGGATGTGTACCTTTGAAAAACTAAAGTAAAAACTTTGTTAATCTTGGAATTGGGAAGGTGTGATAGGCCTTGAGTAACTACATCAGCCTTTTCCAATGTAAGGTTCTTGGTGAAAACCTTCTTTTTCATCATGGTGTAGAGAACAGATGCAGAAAATGCTAGGAATTCTTGGTTTTTGGCAACACTAGGATGACTACACTAGCACTAAAAGAAAGAACAATTGTAACTACATTGGGGATGGTGATGATGGCAAGCATAGAGCTCCAAATTTGGGTGTAGCAACTAGGGATGGAAAAAGTAATGGTGATTTTGCAAGATTTACCTAGAAGAGCAAATTTGAACCAAGGTGCCCACATCTAAACCCTAGTTTCCATGCATCACTCCAATTCTACTTAAAGATGGAATTAGCAACTAGAGACTACGTTGGGTTGTGAGAAGCTTTTCCATCAAAACTTACTAAATCTATGTGGACCCCACTGGATGCTCCAAAAACAACCCAATAAAACCATGACTACACTAAGGATTTTGGTTTTGAAGGCTTAACTACACTAAGGTTCACACTCATGGAAACCTTGGGATATGTGCCATGTCCCATCCATCCTTCAAAAACCCAAGCTCTAGTCCTTTGTCCATGTTGGAAAAAACCACATAACCAAGCTAGGAAGGTAAGTATCGATAACCATGACAAAGAAACTACAGAGAACTCCAAAATTCATCCAAAAATTGGATATTCCATGAGACTATGCTAGCCTAGGGATTAACTACACAGGCCTAGCATAGTCCAATGAAGTATGATGTCATTTCTCATTCACCATTAATCCATTTTCATTGCACAAAAATGCAAGGCCTATGACCAAAATCAGCAACTAGATTTTAAAATTAGTAGTTAGTAGACATAGGCATGGTATAAAATCTTGCTATGGATTGGGTGTTTATTGTGACTACGGTAGGCAATAGCATGACTACGTTGGTCTAGCATAGTCCATGATGGAATAAGACTATTCCTAGCCCATATAGTCTCTGATTAACTCAAAACATCCATGCCATCTCCCCAAACCCTTTCCAGAGCCTCAATAGCCTTGAAACTAGGTCAAACTCACCAAACTTTATAAAAACTAGTTAACATTGATGGCTACGTTGGGGAAACCTAGTGACTATGCTAGCCCAGCATAGTCACAGAGTTTATGGGAAGAATTGATCATACAAACCTTCATAGAACTTCAAAAATTCACTTAAGAGCCTTCACACCTCCCTAGGATCCCCAATGACCTCAAACTGCTGACTAATTAACCAAAAACCTTGAAAAAACACATGAAAATCCATTTCCCATGTATGACTACATTGGGAATGAAGTGACTATGTTGGGCCAGCATATCCATAGTAGGTGCCTAGCATAGTCCACTTGGAACGTTCAAATGAAACATTTCCAAGAATAAATTTACCTCTAGAGATCTCAGGACCATGCCAGATAGAACATAGAAGTAAGATTTCATTATATCTTAGCCCAAAATCCATTTCCTAATAGTTACTATGTTGGACTAGTGTAGTCACTACTAGAGCCTAGTGTAGTCCATTTATAAAGCCTAGAACAAGTCATTTCCCAGTTCAACTTACTTCTTAAGAATCCCAAAACCTAGCAAAGCTAAAGAACAAGATAAAACTTGCCAATTGTTCTCACTTTTAGCATCCTCTAATCTCAACTATGCTGGGGATGATGTGACTATGCTAGGCTAGCATAGTTACTACCAAAGCCCAACATAGTTCACTCAAAGTTAACCAAAAATAACCTAAAACCCTAGGATCCTACTGAAGCTAATTTTGACCATAAAACCCAACATCTTCCATCTCTAAAACCTAAAATATGTTGAAAAATGTATGACTATGTTGGGCTAGCATAGTAATTGGTGTTGCCCAGCGTAGTCCATATCTTAGAATCAAAAACAAGTGAAATCCAATTACCAGAACACCATTTCCAACTACAAGACCTTACTAGATCAGATTAGAACCATTAGACCTTGGGAGTAAGCTAGAATTCATTATTTTTCATGTCAAATATCTTGACTATGCTGGAAACTATAGTGACTACACTAGGCCAGTGTAGTCACTAGTGTAGCCTAGCATAGCCAACTTGGAAAATCCCAAAACAACTCAAAAATAGCCAAAATCAACCCTCAAAAAGATCTAGAATCCTATCAGAGAACCTTGAGATCATGAAACCTTGGGAAATGAGCCAAAATCTAGTATTTTTCATATCAAAATTCTTAACTACATTGGGAACTACATGGTAGTGTAGTGAAAAGGTATTTGGCCATTCCAAGATCCAAGAAATCATCAAAACTAGCAATTTTGACACCTAAACCCTAACTAGCAGCACCAGTGACCTTGAAAGTCCATAAGCATGGTCGATTCAGCTCAGAAGCTTACTAAAATTCATTTTCCATGTAGTACTATACTTGGGAAGCTTATGACTATGCTGGCATGCTAGCATAGTGAAAAGGTATTTCCAAGACCTAAGAAATCATCAAAACTAGAAATTTTGACACTAAAACCCTAGCTAGCAATAGTAGTGATCCCAAAAGTTCATAAGCATAGTTGATTAAGCTCAGAAACTTACCGAAATTCATTTCACATGTAGAACTATGATTGAGAAGCCTATGACTACATTTGCCTAGTGTGGGCATTGTAGGAACCCATTTAATGACAACAACAACTAGTAGTATACCACTCAGAATGACACAAAACTGACTTAGGAAGCCCTAAACCATATTCCATTACATCTAGTTATAATTCCACTCCTTTTTGGCCCTATAAACACTCATGTTCCCATAACTATGTTGGCACCATGCATGACTATGTTAGTCTAGTGTAGTCAAATGGAAAACATAATAAAATCCACTTTCGTTACCCAAATTCAATTTCCAAATATGTAATTCAGTCCCCCAATGATCCTACACTAACCTAGGAAGTTGGCAGAGTTCTATGACCAACTTTGGAACACCATTAACGTAATTATTTGATGTGACCATGCTGGGGCCTACCATGACTACGCTAGCCCAACATAGTCATGAGCATAAACATGTTTTTCAAGCTTCTAGAGAGTGAAAATGGTGCCAAAACTTGCAAATTTTTAATACCCACCCCCTACGCTAGTTGTTTGAACCATCAAAAGCTCAAAAGTAAGCATACTTACCATAAGAAATTGCCCATCAATGTTGACTACACTGGGGAATGCATTACTACATTGGGCCAACATAGTCACAAGTACAGCCTAGTGTAGTCGTAAGAAAAGTGCCTATTCTACCTTAAAATACTCCCAGAATGGCCTCTAAAGTGCCCTAACTTCCTTGGAAACCTTGTAGCCTCATACCATGGCATGGTAAGGCCTAAAACTAGTAAAATCTAACCTTTTTTGACCAGTATTAACCAAGTTTTATCACATGTATTCTGTCTAAATAGATTTGACCTTGTTTCATGTTGTTTTGTCTTATTTTGACCTAGTTTTGCATTATTGACCATCATTAATCTCATCATATCCTCCTTATTTTCTCTAGTATTGCCTTTGTTAACCCTTGTGTAGCCCTTGATTGGTGTTAAGTGATGAGGTTTGATCATCTTTGACCATCATTTAACACCATGTAACCATGGCTTGCTAAGGCCTTAAAGTGGAAAATGCATAATATTATTTTTCATATTTGACCTTATTTCCCATGCTTTCATGGTGTTTTATCTTGTTTTGACCTTGTTTGACCTTTATCCCACCTTATTTATCTTCACCTACATCCCATAGCCTTGGTTGACCTTACCTGCATTTTGTTTAACATTGGGATAACATGTGTTTGCATATTTACTAAGGTATTTCATATCATTTTGGCATTATTTACTTATTTATGTAGTAAATCACCATGTAGGATTATGGTTAACATGCAAAATTATAGTATGGATACTTAGAAGAAAATCACCATGCCTTTGAGCCTAAGAGGATCCCATAGTGATGTTGAATTATGCATTGATCCTAATTGCCTAGATCTTAGCCTAAGAGTCTTGTTGACCACATAGCCTCAATAGAGAAACTTCTAGAGTGGCTTGAAAACCTAGTTAAAATCCTTAACCTCAAGTTTGATGACATTACCAAAGACTTTCTAGTTGAGGTTTCTATCATGACATGTAGTGGTGAGGAGAAAACCATGAATCTAAGTTTCTCACTAGAACCTCAATAGGCTCAAGACATCACCAAGGTCATATAAGATAACATTAAGGTCTTTGCTTGGTCATATGAAGATATGCTAGGCCTATATCCATGTTTACTCCAACATAACATCATGCTTGATTTTAGTATTAGACCAGTTAAGTAAAAAGTTTGCAAGATTAGATCTAATTTGGCTTTGGCAATTTGTGATGAAATCAAAAAATTATACCAAGTTGATTTCATCAAAGTTGTTGACTATGCAGAATGGATGTCCAACATAGTTGTAGCCCCAAAGAAAAATGGGAGTATATGTATTTGCATATATTTCTAAGATCAAAATAAGGCAAATATCAAAGGTGATTTTCCTTTGCCTAGAATTGATTAACTTATTGATACTACAATTCAGCATGCCTTATTATCCTTTATGGATGGGTTCCTAGGATACAACTAGATTAGGATCAACCCAAAGAATCAACTTAGTATGACCTTCATGACCCCTTGGGGTATCTTTTGTTATACCATGATGCCCTTTAGCCTAGAGAATGCAGGAGCAACCTACCAAAAAGCTATGATGTATATGTTTAGTGATTATGTGCTAGGTTTTCTCAACAATTATGTAGATGATATAGTTGCTAAGTACAAAGTGGCTAGTGACCATGCGTGTGACCTCGACCTTGTACTCAAATGATGTCTTAAGTATGAGCTTAGGCTTAATCCCAAAAAGTGTGTCTTTGACATTAAAATCGATAAGATGCTTGGCTTTGTAGGATTCAAGGTAGGAATATGTGTTGATATTTATAAGGTTAAAGCCATATCCAACTTGGTAGCATTAACTAACCTTAAGAAGCTTCATGGATTTCAAGATAGATTACAATATATCTATCGATTTATTACTAGGCTTACAGATAAGTTACAATCCATGCAACACTTGCTTAAGAAAGGAGTTCACTATGAGTGGACGACTCAATGCCAAGAAGCCCTTGAAAACCTTAAGCAAGAGTTGGCACAACTACCGATGGTTTATCCTCCACAAAAGGGAAAACATTTTTACATCTACCTTACTATTTCTAACACATCCATTTCCTCTCTACTATATCAAAAATGAGATGATGGAGCAGAATTACTAGTATACTACCTTAGCCATGCATTAATTGACCATGAAACTTGATACAACAAAGTGGAAAAGTATTGTCTAGCACTAGTATTCTCATTGAAGAAGTAGAGACATTGCCTATTTAGGAGCCAAATCAACATCATTTTCAAAGATAATGTGCTTAGAGCCATAACAACCAACATCTATAAAAGTAGTTGTATAGCTTGATGGAAAGTCATAACAGCAGAGTTTGACCTTCATTATGTCTTCCAATACTCAATGAAGGGTCAAGCTATAGTTGTACAACTTATTATTTCACTAGTAGAAGACCATGTAACTATAGACCTTGAATTTCTAGATGATCATGTTAACACTATTAGCCAAGTGCCTGAGAGTTATGAGGTGATCATGCACTTTGATAGAGCTTCAACTACCCATGGAGCTAGTGTCACTGCCATCATAACATTCCCGTATGGTGAAATCCAACCCTTTACCTATCATTTCAATTTTTCATGCATCAAAAATATAGTAGAGTATGAGGGTCCAATAAGAGGAATGGTGGTAGCTCGTGACCTAGGAATAAAACACTCAATGATCAAAGGTGATTTACAACTTGTGGTTAACCAATTAATGGAGGTTTATGCGTAGAAGGCCAAATACTTGTAGCCTTACTGTGACCTAGGAAAGTAACTATTACAACAATTTATAGACATTAATATTCAATACATACCTTTAAATAAGAATGCTATAGTCAATGCCATTAGAATGCTACCCTTGGTGTGATGCTAGATGTGTTTAGTAAGTTTTCCACCTTGATCATGGACTATGCTATTTCCATCATACAAAGCACTAAGGATCCCTTTATGGCCATAGTTCATACCACTTCCATAAAGGAGTGGTATGATGATATCAAGTTTTATCCTATGCATGGTGAGCCTTCACAAGGCCTAATTGTTGCTCAAAAGGATGTTGTACGTAAGCAATCAAAATAGTATGTCATTTCAGACAATAACACATTATGTAGACAGTTATATGATGGCATATTGTTAGTATGCTTGTGTAAAACTGAAGCCCACATAGTCCTAGAGTAGGTTCATGAGCGCATGTGTGGGGGATGTATAGGACCTAGAGCCATGGCTACTAGGATTAGATAGCTAGGTTATTACTAGCCCTATATGAAAAGTGACTACCTAGATAAGGTCAAAACTTGTGACACCTACCAACAACATAGCAATCGTATACACATATAATCAACTAAGTTGCACATCACTTAGATTACTTGATCATTTCAATGTTGGGGCTTGGATATCATTAGATCTATATTACCTAAGTCTTTTGTAGGGCATATATTTATCATTACTACAACCGAATACTTTACAAAGTGAGTTGAAGCTATCCTTCTAATAAGGACAACATCTAAACAAGTCTGTAGATTCATATTGGACAACAATGTAGTCCATTTTGGCATACCTATGATCATAGTCACAAACAATGGACCACCATTTAGTAGCCAAGAAATGAAATACTTTTGTCATGACCTAGGTGTTAAGCATTCTTTCTCATCATCTTATTACCGTCAAGCCAATGGACAAGCTGAAGCAAGTAGTAAGGCTATCATAAACTTGCTTAAGAAAATGTTGAACAATAGCAAATGTAAGTGGCATAAGCAGCTTGTCCATGCACTTTGGGCCTATCAAATGACATACCAAACCACAACAAGTGTAACCTTGTATAGCCTTTTTTATGGTTCTGAAGCTATTTTTCCTCTTGAATTGTAGATACCATTTCTCTAAGTAGCCTTATCTAACTTCATCAATGATGAATAGAATAAGGAGGTATGTATCATGGACCTAGACTTAGTGGAGGAGCAATGGATGCAAATGCTTACTCACATAGAGAACTACCAAGAGAGGTAGAAATGGCAACATCACCATAACCTAAGCAAACATAAGATCAATAAAGGAGACTTGATCCTCAAGGCCATCCACAAGCATGTGGACAAGTTCTCAACCAATTGGGAAGGGCCTTTCTTGATCATTGAGGCCTATGGAAATGGGGTCTACTGGATAGATGACATGGATGGGAATGAGTTGGTCAATTTTTTCAACCATTCCTATCTAAAACCTTACTATATGTAGCCGATGTGAGCTAATCATTGATGTCAATAATATCTATAACAAATAGCTAGTGTGACCTTTCTCTATTTTGCATGATAGATGAATTATGGAACCTTGTAACATTGGTGAACTTTGGTGGCCTATTTTTCTAGTTATTTTGTTTGGCCTTATGCATTGTACTGTAAGCACATGTTTTTCTTATCCTCTTGGATTTGTGCTTGCAGGATGAAGCTTGAAAGTCATCACAAGGGTGCAACTCATTATGATAGCAAGTCATCACGTGACCTCAATGTACAAGATCTGGTTAGTTTATCTTGCTGTACCAAGAGTGCTTATTTCATATCATTTCCATTACTATTTTCTTGAGCCCAACCTTGTATTATGATATAACCTTCCTCACCTTAAGCAATAATGATGACCAATGTGTGACACTTGTGCATTATGGTCATACAACATCCCTTTGTCGTACTCCACTGATTAAGTCCATTTGAATGTAGCACAACTCATCCAATGGGAAAACCATCAATTCTATCAAGTGTAACACATCTTACTCGATGGGAAAATAAACTCAAAACTAGATTTGGTAAAGAGATCCAATGAAGCTTTCACCCCACCAAAAAAAGAGGGGAAACAAATTACCAAAAGTTCAAATGACTAGGGAAGCCCAAAAGAATAAAACAATGGCTCTAAACATGCAAAGGAAGAAGCCTAATGGCCAAAGAAACCTTGGAGTAAGGTGTTGATTCCTCAAACACATTGCTAAGTGACCAACACTTCAAAACACAAAGTGTGAAGCCTTTATTAATCGAATCAACATGTTAGTGCCATATCATAATCATGATGTCAACATTTGGAACTTATTATTAACCTTATGCCATTTTCCTATAACCAACAATAACCTTTACTTTAATCTTATCCCATTATCATAAGCACTCTTGGGTATGGTTTGACACTACTGAATCAAGTGTGAAGGGGAAATATTGGTGATGGACTTGCAATGGTGTTTTGTATTCTTTGTCGATGTCTCTTGGATCTATCCTCCAAACATCAACAAAGAGAAGCAAATGAAACACCACCTAAAACTCATGCTGTAAATCCAATTTTTTCAATTTGAGGTAAAACTTTATTGTAAATGTAAGATATGTATCCCATGAATTACAATTTTGCATACCTCCACTTTTTTGGGGTTGAAAAATACCTTCACAATAAAGTTTTACCTCAATCTTGCATACCTCCACTTTTTGGGATTGAAAAATACCTTTAAAGTTGTTGTTGCCTCATTTCCCAAGTGGAAAAAGGTACCTTATGTCTATATTTGGGCTTGAAAAGGCTGAAAATGCTTTGGAAATGACCAAATTTAGCATTTTCATGGGTTTTTGTAGGGGCATAGCCCCAACTACACTGAAACCATCAATTCCATCCAGGAACCTCAATTTTATCCAAAAAGCTTTATTCTGTTCTAGAAGGTAATGGAACTTTCCAATTCCAATACAACATAGTCACCACCAAAACTCAATGAAAATGCAACATTGGAACTGTTGGGATTGTCCATTTCAGAATTGGTGGCATTCTCCATTTCCATTTTGGTTTTTTAAACAGTGGCTAGCGTAGTTGTCCCAAGTCTTCAGAATTTGCACATGGCCAACATAGATAGCATTTCCTAATAAGAACAACATTTCCCAATGGGATCAACATTTTCCAACTATTTCTATAGTTCCCAACACTTCCCACTGTGTCCACCTTTTTCTACATTTTCTACAATTTTTGGCATTTCCTAATAACCTTAGTGTAGTCCACCAAAGCTAGCATTGTGAGGATGGTGCAAGTGTAGTCATGAAAGTATGTTTACTATTGATAGTAAATGGATGAATTTTGTGACTATGGTGTATTCCAAACTTACTATAAATGGTAACTACACTAAAAATTGTAACTATTGTAATCTGAAAATTGACACTAATTTGTTAGTAATCATGATAGTGGTGCATAGTTCCAAAAATAGCCAATTCCACCCTATATAAATCCAACGTGAATATTCTATTCTAGTTTGAACTTTTCACAAGCAATAGCATTTTTTGCATTTTTACAACCAAAAAGCCCATTGCAACTTTACAACACCCTTAGTAGTAAAAAATGGTATCTATGTTGGGCATAGAGACTCCCATGTGACACCATTGATCCATTGGTGTAATACCAATTTTGCAGCCATATTGTAGACCTTGGTGGAAATAAGTGGGGGTTGCTAGAAATGGGAGTTGGTAAGAATTTGGATCATGGAGTTGACATGGGACATAACCTGCCATCTCTAATAGACTTTAGGCATCTACAAGTAACTTGTGCTCTTAGTAAAAAATTTGTACTTTGTGAACCTTATTCTTTATTTTACATTGCAAAAAAGTTATAGTTCATGTTGTGCAAATTTTAGTTTACATTTTCATTTTGTGCCCATTTTCATTTTGGATTTGCAACTTCAATTTCATTTCCTTTTATGTTTATGTTCTTATTTTCATTCTGATTTTTGAATTCATTTATATTTTCATTGTCATTTCCATTTACATTTTTGTAAGTCCCTGGGTGATCGGTTAGATTGTCTAGGGTATGTTGAATCCCATTTTTGGAGGCCCTTGGGATTTTAGAGTAAAATTGTCCTAGCACTTAGGGCTTTCGGTTCTTGTTCCAACAACTAAATTTTCCAAGTTCAACAAGCACTGTTGATGCTTATAAAGAATTAGAGGTAATCTTTATTAGTGGCACTATCAATGCCTATAGAGTTCTAGAGGTGCCCTTTATGAATGGCATTATTGATGCCCATGGAGCACTAAAGGTATCCTTTATGGATGATGCCATCAGTGCTCACAGAGTGCTAGAGGTGATCTTTACAAATGACTAGAGGTGACCTTTATGGATAGTGTCATTATTGCCCATGGGGCACTAGAGGTGCCCTTTATGAATTGTGTTTTTGAGGCCTATGTAGCGTCAGAGGTGCCCTTTATGGACGATGCTATTGGTGCCTATGGAGAGCTAGAGTTGTCCTTTATGCACAGCGCCATTGGTGCCCTTGAAGCATTAGAGGTGGCCTTTATGGATGGCATCATTGGTGTTTGTGGGCATTGTGGATGGCTGAAAATTATGGTGGATTTTTTGGTGGTGGTGGAGGTGATGGCAGCAATAACAGTGTAATCAATGGTGTTGGTGATGGTAGTATAGGTGGTAGTGAAGATGGCCTATGCAATAGGCGATGAGAAATGCAACAAGGGTTTTAATAGAAATAGAAATCATGGTGAGTAGTGTGGCTAGAGGTAGTGGTCGATGATTGAGGATGATGATGTAGAGCAAAGCATGCTAGAGTAGGTGGAGCAATGATGTGGAAGTAGGCGGGCGATGGGCAACAATAGGCATTATACGACATGGAGGAGTAGTAGGTGTTGCATGTAGAGGGGTGGCGGGCCTGTAGAGGGAAACAATAACCCATGTAGACAAGCAATGCATGCAGAGGTAGTGATATGAGAAAAGGGTAACATCTAAAGACATGTGAAGGTGGTGGCATGTGGAGGGTAGTGCATGTGCTAGCAACAGGGGCTGGTCGTGGCCCTCACAAAGGGCTTGTTTTAATTAATTTAATTTTTTTAATAAAAAATTTGGGGCTTGGGGTAGAACCCATAATCTCCCACTCCTTTTTTTTATTTTTAAGTAAAAATTAAAATTAAATTTAAAATTAAAAAAAAGAATTCTTTTAATTTTTAAACTATATGCAACTCAAGAAGCACTATATCTCCCAAATCATAAGTTTATCTCCCAAATCATAAGTTGGATTTCAATGAAATTGGTACTATTGGAATTGTCTCATAGATTAATATGCATTTGAAATAGTATAATGATTTAAAAATGAAGTTATATTTTTCAATATTTTGAAAGGTCAAACTAGTTTATTCCACCAAAACGACATTACTAGGTTGATGTATGGGTAACTTGACATCTTTTAGATTACTTGGATTTGATTGTAAAAGATGCACCAACCCTAGGATGATCTTAGATTGAATCCCTTGAATTTGATAATACATAGATTTTAGGTTAGATGAATAATGCTAAGTTATAAAGGATAAGTGCTTAGGATAATGAGTTTCAACAAAATAAGATCAATTTTGGTCATGGTTACTAACTTTTTGGGAGAAACTTAACAGTGACCATATTTATAGTATTTATATGGGTAAGAGTTACCTAGACCAGTGTATCCTTGTCTTACGAACATCTCTTGTAGTTGATGAATCTTGATGAGACATAATCATATCTTTATCGGTCAATGATATTCGTGAAAGAATATTGTTGGTTGGTGGGATATATGTCTTTTGTAGATGCCTAATCAATTGTTCATGAAATCAATGGAATGGTATCTTTTGGCTTATATAGATAATCTTGGACATATGGTGCATTCAATGATGATCAATGACTTTCCTTGTGTTGTGACTTCATGGTTCATCATCAAGTTTATGTTGTACTTAGCCCATGATTTTGAATGGCCCTTGGGTTGTGGTTTGCTCCAATACTAATTGTGACATCCTATTTCTAGATGTCATGAAAAATTTCAAATATACATTATATGAGACATTATGCATAAGAAGACAATATACCAATGTCAAATATATGTAACATTTGACAATATGTGTAAAGGAAATAATAGGAAAAATGCAGACAAAAAAAGAAAGGAATGCTTTATTGATATGAAATGGTGTATCCAGATCATGCTTTGAGAGTGTTCCTTGGGATTTTCTTCCTTCAAAATCTATCCCTTAGAGGCAATCTAGCATTGCCACCATGGTTAGGCCTATTACCATGTAGAAGGGATGGGTAGTCCTCTTCCTTTTTCACTTCACCCTGCTCGTGTGACTTGCTTGTATTGGCTTTACCACTCCATGCCTGGAATGATCTTTAAGCTTGAGTATAAATGCCTTAGGTCAAACCTCCAAAGGTCACCTCAAGGGAGATGTCCATTATTACAATGCATCCTTTTGGGTGCCAATAACAACATACCCTTTTAGGTCTTGTTACGATAACAATTGTTATGAAGAGGCATCATCTTCATTATGTAGCAACATCATTTGGGAATGGGGATGTTCCAATGGGGATATACAAAACTAATAATATTAAAATAATTATAGTTAATATTAGCAACAATATATCAATAAAGTCATGTCCTTTAGTGATCTCTAAAATGTTGAAACTTGATATGTGGTTCTTCTTATTAATATCAATTTATTCTTATTTTTATGTCCCATCTTTGTCTATACTCATGAGATATTGTTATTTATTATTATTGACTTTGAATTCTTATTTAAAATGAAATTTATTTATTTAATTATATAGTTATAAATGAATTATGAATATGTAGAACTAAGAAAGGTTTGTCAGAAGATGTTTGGAAGAAATACTAGAGTATCTTATGATTGTACAAAGGAAGGGTTTATTTCTTCTAGCACAATTTATCATGTCCAAAGAGGAGATGTTGTACTTGATTCTAGAAGAGTCAATAGAGTTGAATTAGATGGCAGATTTAAGTTAGAGTTCAATGTATTAGCTGTTCATCTATTTGCTAACAAAATATACATGTATCTTAAATCAATAAAGGAATTTAAGAATAACTTTGTCTATTATAAGGATTTATTATTAATATCAATGTGGGAAGAGAAGCATGTATACGATCTTAAGAATTTTCAATTCATTTATCTTTCCAAAATTTAACACCATATACTAATAGAAATTTAACTTCAGAAATGTTTGTCCTAAGCCCAAATATGAAAGCAGAGTTAGCATTAGGTTAGTGACCAATAATAAAAAATATCAAATCTCGTTCTCTAGATGCAACATACAATAGTCAAAAGGCCTACTTGCCATGGAAAATGAGATTGGGCTTGCTTGAACATCCTCTAGAAATGATGTGCAACATCATCACCTAAATGTTATGAAAAGTAGATAAGGGTTTCCACATTAGGAATAGGTGTGGGTAAAGAAGCAGTAGCAGAAATTTTGAATGATAATTTGGAACATTAGTATTCTCAATAAGAAGACCTTTAAAATTACTAATACCTTGAGAAGATTAAGCATCAACATTACCTACGTTCAAGAAAGAAAATGAAATGGGAAGAGATCTAAAGATTTAGACCAAGGTTACAAACTCTTTTACTTAGGAAAAAAATACTGAAATGGAGTGAACATCATCATTGATCAATTTATCAAAGATAAAGTGGTATAAGTATACTGCCATGGTGATTGAATTATGACATCAAACTTGTGCTTAGAAATGAGTTCATCAACATTATCAGTGTATATGCTTCACAAATTGACCTAGAAAATTTCATCAAGTAGGATTTTTAGGATTTCTATAAATTTGGTACTTAGAAATTTTTTAATAAAATGCATATTTATTGAAGGGGATTTTAATGATCATGTTGAATCTACAAAAATGAGATATGATAGGATCCATGGAGGACATGAATTTAGAGAGTGCAATGATATGAGAGATACACTACTACAATTTGCAAGTTCTTGTGATCTTGCATTTGCAAATACATATTTTAAGAAGGAAATAGAACATTTGATTACATGTAGAGGTGATATGGATAAAACTTAAATTGATTATTTTTTGCTATACAAAAGAGATTGGACTATGTGTAAAGATTATAAGGGTTAATACACAAAATTACAAAAGGAGGTAATTGTAGCTATAGTCAAAGCCAAATAGAAGGCCTTGGATAGATTTTAAGAAAAACTAGGAATAAAGAAAAGAGAAAAATATATTTATAAATTGGAAAAAAATAAAAAGTAAGAAATGTAAGGACACTGCTCATGCCAAATATATCAAAGAAGTAGATGATAGAATTTTGGTAAGAAACAATGAAATTTTGAATAGGTGAAAAAATTATTTTCAAGAATTATTAAATGAACAATTTCAAAAAGAAGACATCCAAAAAGAAGAACCAAAATCCAGTTTGGTTAATGACCTTTCCTTCTCTAAGATGGAGACAATCTTATCAAAGATGAAAAATGGAAAAGTTATTAGATTGAATAACATTCTTATAGAAGCTTGGAAAGTATTGGGAGATATAGAATTTTCTTGACTTACATAATTATTTTTAAAAAATTTGAAGGATGTAGAAATGTCCAACAATTGAAGAAAAAGCACTGTTATTATCATCTATAAAAATAACGAATATGTACAAAATTGTGTAAACTATAGAGGGATCAAGCTAATGAGTCATACTATGAAGATTTGGGAGAGAGTCATAGAGTAGTATCTCAAACTTGAATCATTAGCATCCAAAAATCAAAGTTGATTTATGTTAAGGAGATCTACTATAGAGGCTATTTTTTTAATATGACAAGTAATGAAGAAATTCAGACAACAGAAAAAAATCTATATGTGATGTTTACTAACTTGGAAAAAGCATATGATAGAATGCCTAGAGATACTATTTGGTGGTTCATATAGAGGAAAAATATTCCTAATAAATATATTAAAGTGATTCTAGAAGATATGTATGATGGAGATTCCACTAAAATTCGAATAACATGAATAACAAATTAGTATGGTAGAAATGCGAATACTTCGATGGATGTTGAATGTTACTAGAAGAGATAAACTACATAATACATACATTAAAGAAAGACATGGAATGAATTCTATTTTAGATAAGCTATAAGAATGATGACTTATATGATTTGGATATATGCAAAATAGATTAGACAATGAACTTATAAAGAAAGGTTATTACATCAATGCTCTAAGAAAGCCATTGATAGGATGACCAAAGAAGATTTAGGAAAAGCAATTGAAGATGTTTTGAAGAAACTGCAAATAAACAAAGATCTAGCTCTTCATAGAAGTAAATCATGAAAAATAACTCGTAGTTGATGCCATTTTGTTAGGATAACACTAGGATGATGATGATGAAGAACTAGTAGAAATTAATGTTTGGGAGAAAATTCAAAATATGGAGCAATTAAGTACTAAGCCTATGCATCCTATTTGCAATATCTATGCTAAGAAGATATCATAAAAAAGTAGAAAGCCTATAGATGTAAATCAAGGACACAAGTGTAATGTTGGATTATCTCATGAATAAAGTGATTAATAAAAATGTCTTATGATAACAATTACTAGAGGTTGCTATAACAAAATTATTTGTACAACATTACCATAGATAACTTGAGGATGAAATTGTATATGATGGCCATGATGAAATCAAATGATAGGAGGTTCTAAATTTTTCATGAATTAAAATCTCTAATAGTCATCAAATTATTTATAATTTCTTGAACCTACTAATTTTAATATCATAAAACTTAACATGGTATTAGATTAGGGTTTGATTACTTCATTAATTAACACTATGAAACATTTGTGATGTTGTGATGGGTAAATGCATTTAATGCAAAGGTAAGTATGAAAATAAATTGTAAAATTTCATTTTGCACATTTGTAAAGAAATTGCAAAAACTATAGAGAGAGCTCAATGCAACTTGAGAATCTGATTTTTAAGCGTATTGAGTTCCAAATTAATTTACTCTCTTTGATAATCACCAGTAAGTATTTAAAGGATGATTTATGGTTGAAATGGTATGTTTTTGTGCTTAATTTTTTAAAAATAAGTCCAACTATAGTTTTCTTAATTAATTGTATTTGTAGCACATGTTATTTTATACCATGCAAAGTACAATTTTAGAAAGCCCTAATTTTTTGTAGGTTTCATAGTAACTATTTAATATAGTGAGTCATGGTTGAAGAGGATAAAAAAAATCATGGGGAACTTCTAAAAAGAAGAAAATTGATCATTTACCATCACCAACATCTTCTAAGAACATGCAAAGTCACAAATCAATTCTATCACCATCTCCAACACTATGACCTAGAAGTGATCATGAAAATCCCCACATTGAAACCTCTAGTTCAAAAACTAGCATCAAACAAGTGAAATTACACTATGTAATGGTCACCCACTATGAAGTAGTGACCAATAAAATGATGAACTTTGATATTCTTTTATCTAAAGAAGAATATGTTTGATATTCTATTATTATTATGATTTAGCATTAGCCATAGAATTGGTGAAGTTAGGTCATGATGCTAAAATTAGAAAGATTTGGACTGGCCCTGTTCATAAAGTTCATGGTATCAAGGAATGATGTAGTAGTTAATAACTTCGTGAGAATCTACAATAATAGCTAGTTCATCTATTAACCTAGGAAGACCTGAAGATTTTTTAGGGTTTAAAAGAGATTCATCTGATTCTATTTTAAAATATTAAAAATAGATTCTGCATTGAAAGAGGTAGTATTCCCCAGGCACCCATTTCTAGAGTGCTTTATTAATGAAGATGAATGGAAAAAAGCATACATCTTCACAACAGTGAGAGTCATAATTTCATAGTTAAACATGCCATATTTCAATTTTTTTTGACATCATTTCTTGCTGAATCGCTGTAAAAGATAGGAAGAATGTAATTTCTTGGCCTCTGTTATGTCTACTTTATAATGCGGTGAATGAAAAAAGCCATATTGATTAATTATCTATCTTAAAAATGAAAATTAAGGGTAGGTATTATCATATTTTACAACATCTACTCATTTCTCCTATGGTTACCTCCTACTAACATCTGCAAAATTTTTTAATAATGTTAACTTTATGAATGTCACCATGGTAGTGAAAAGTAAAAACAACGAGTGGGTTTCATGATTATTTCTTAAGACCTTCTCAAAGCTAGAGCATACCATCATAGAGATTCTAAAAATAAAGCAATATATTGATGTCAAGTCTAAGGGGTGAAGCAAAATTAAAAGTGACTATTTAACTTCATCCATGGTACATGTGGTGATCCAACACCATAGATTTGAGAATAAGTTCATTCATTACGAAGCGACCATTAACTTCTTCAAGGCATCAGTGGAGAAGAGTCCTATGAATGAAAAATTATATAATAAAGTTGCATGGAAAGATGTTGGAAATTTAAATATGGATGAATTTCCATTAGTGATCAAAGATATGGTGAATAAAGATCTTAGTAAACTCTTGAAAGTTGACTTTGTCACAGTGAATAATGATTTATTATATAATTTGATGTTTATGAATTACATTTCAATGGGACATTCACTTAAAGTTGAAGCTTATGGTGCAATGGTGAGGAAAAATAAGATAGTTTTTGATGCTGATTTTGCAGTAAATGAAACATTAAATAAAAATTTAATGGTAGCTTATGAAGCAAAAAAATGCAAAATATTATATAAAGTTTAAAAAAGAGATTGAAGATGTACTAAAGGTTGTAAAGAAATAGTATTAAGAATTAGCAACATTTAAGTAAGCAAGGGACACTACAAAATCCATTATTAAGGTGGATCTCATAAGAAAATTAGAGGAATTGATAGTGCAAATTATGGAGTTAGAGGGTGCCAAGTTTGTAATGAAAAAAAGATCTCTAAAATTCAAGAAGATATTGACTTCTTATGAAATCATGTAAAGGATTTAAATACTCAAAAGAATGAATTATTAGAGACCTTTAGGATAGAGCAAAAGAAATTATAAGCCATGGTGTGTAATCTATAAGAACAGGTAGTAACTAGTAGTTTTATAGCTTATTATAAACAATTGTTAAAATTTTTCTCAAGAAAAGTCTTTGAGCTTCAACCTATTACCACTATGATGCTACTATTTCTTATGACCACTTCAAATGAAGTTTAAGGAGAGATATAGAAGATGTTTACTAAAAATGAAGTTAAAGAGTAAGCTAAAGAAGTTTCACCTCCATCTTCTAAAACTCTTGTGGTTCCTAAAGTATTCATAGTGAAAGTATCTACACCAAAGTCACATTTAGAATCATCATTAAATGTTTTTGATGATCTTATGAAAGCATATATAGATTCATTTGTTGATTAATAATTCAAGTTACTTTGTTTCCTTATTTTTATTAACATATAATATTTTGTATTAGAAGGCGAAGTTATTTAATTTTTAATTTTCCATGATAAGCATGTGTTTTTTTTATGGTTTTACATTTGATTATGTTGCATTATATTTTGAAAGAGATAATTATTCCAAATACCTCTAGTCATTTTTATTTTGCATTTTAGGAATTTTCTAACAATACCAAAATAATTTATAATATTTGTTTAGAAAATAAAATTTTCTTATCATCATATTATGTTTATGATAATATTGACTTTACTAATTTAAGATCAAATTAGTAACTCTTTTGAATAGATTTATCTCATTATGACATTGATGAGTGGTGAGGTACCCCTACACTCAACCATACGAAACGAGCGTAGCATGCGCGATCCGGTCGAACTCCGCAGACTAAGTGCCTACACGCCCCATGGAACACTTGAGGTTAATCATTCGTTGTCTTCCCAGACTTACTTGTGGTTGTCATGGTGTATGGTTAAGTAAGTCCAAGGTATATGATTTTTATGGTCTTTTATGTTTTTCTCCTATGCTATCGAGGTGAAGGGTTGAGAAACTAACTAACTCTAACTAATGACTAAGTCTAAATTACCTAGCATTAGCATTTGTTCCCACTTACCGTACACACCCTGAACTGCTGCAACCATGGCTACCAAACACTAATCATTGCTGGGATCACCACGCGTAACGCACGTGCTCGAAGTGGTCGTACTGAGGCACTTAACTAGGAGTTAAGGGTGAGAGAATCTAATTGTGATGAGCAACTGATTCCTTGATTAGCCGTACACATCCGTAAATGCTCGTAATCAATTTGTACTCATGCTGTGCTACTGCAGGGTAATAAATAACAGGTAGGAAATAACATGTAAGAAATAACAAGTAATAAATCCTATTCCATGCACTGCAAGGTTTATCCACAAAGCTCATCTTTATTGCCGTACACAACTTGTGTTCAGGTACAATGTTGCTCGAATAAAGATCCGTTCACTTGGGGACTCCTATTGTAGGCACATGGAAAATATTCTATCTCTCGAGTGATCAATCTGCCAGAGTTTCCCTACTTCTAGCCTAGGATGGGAAATAAGGGGAGTGCCGCCTCTTATTTATAGATTTGGCGATGGACCGCGATATCGCATACGCGACATCGCAGGGGACGATGCGATATCGCGACTCATGCGAATCACGTCTCATCATACATGCAATTTTTCTAATGGGAATTTCATTTTAAGAGCATTACTCCATAATTGCTAAATGTGCTTATAAATCTCTAGATCATGTAGTATTATGAAGTTTAGTAATGATGTGGTGTTTGTATTATCACTCATTTTATCGATGTCATGGATTTGGTTTTAAATAGTAAAGCAAAATTATCCATCTCCATGCTAAGCTTGAGGGGTGGTGTTAGAGATTTGATGTATTTTAGCAAGCTTAACATGCTACTTAGTATGTATATTCTATAACACTGTGAATGTTTTTATATACTATCATGGTGTACCACACCATCTATTAGGTTGATGTATTACATAGCTTATTGTTTATAGTTTGTTGTAAAATATATATTCTTTCAACCTATATTAACTATTTGTTGTCTTCATTTATTCTATTGACATGATTGTTCTTTTTTTTCTATATAAGTATTAATTCTACTTTTTTCTATGTGTGCAACATATACATCTAATAACAAAGGTACATCATTTAATACTATTCTTATTTTTTTTTATATAATTTGGGTATAAAATATATGCATAAAACCATGGGTTATATCATTCTCATGGTGTGCTTTTATTTTTTTATTCTAATAGTTATCAAATTATTTCTAGTTTCTTGGACCTGGTGGTTTAATTATCACAAAATGTAATAACGATATCTTTCACCAATTCCAAGGAAATAGTGATAGATTAATTAGAAAATTCTAATATAATGTTACATTTCTTAAAAGAAGGCAATATCTAAGTTTTATACATTTCTTATAAGATCAAGTAAGCTCCATAATATGAATCCAATAAAGACTTACAAGGAACATTTTTATAATCTATAGGTAAATTAGGGGACTTCCGAGATTATTTCTCTTTCTGGGAAGAGTACCTTACTTAATCCAATTAGCTATAGCATGGGTTAACATGAAAATTTGGGTATTATATGTGATTTTATCTTAAGATAGCTTAGAATGCATCTAGAAGGGTATAAGTGTAGGATCCACAGCCATGGATCTTTAAGCAAGTTTGGATGGATTAGTAGGTCTAAAGAATGAATGTTTCTGAGGCTTGTACTTGGGGACCACTTGAGTTACAGTTCACTTGCATGTTTATAACTCCTATAGTATTCCATTATTATGGGTTTGAAGGTATTTTTCCTTGCATGGATGAAGAAGGTGATAATGGATTAGGAGCATGTAGTTGAGAGTGCTAGTAAGTGTGATGAGTAGAGATGTGATATTTGACTCATGGAGTGGTAAGTCTTTGATACTTAAGAGGATAGTAGTAATGAACAAAAACATGGGTGGTAAAGCCATTTGAGGACATAGGGTGCTAGATATAATATTCATAAGAATCAAGTTTCCTATAGGAATATTGCTATATGAGTGGTGGCATCCTCCACAATTGTGGATTATGCCACTACAAATAATAGTTATGAGGTTGAGCTGGATTCCCACTAGGATAGTATTGTTGTGGTTGGTAGAGTTGCATGTAGTTTCCTTGTAGATAAGATAACCTCCTAGGTTCTTGACTCTTCATAAATTTTAGATTTAAGGCATAAGTCCCAGACTCATGAAGATGTGACAGAACTAGATAACATTCCTTGGAATTCTTATATTGAGACACATCACATGCTTTATCATTTAATTCATATTCTGTGACCTCCTCCACTACAATTACTTTTCCCTTTTTTTGGTAGTAGTCCTTATCTGCATTGTTCTTCTTCTTTTTGTTCTTATCTCTAGCTCTACCTTGTTCTATTTTTTTTCTTTGCAATTTTCAATGCTATTTAAAAATTTTCATAAATTGAATTTCATATTTTTTGAACCTTATTTGAAATTTCAGTGACTAATTTCTAGATAAGCAAGGTTTTTCTTTTTAGTACCTCTTCTACTGATGCCTCTTTACCTAGTTCAATGATGAACATCCTTTCTGTAGAGAGAGGGATTCCTATTGCACTACTTTCTACTTTTCTTTTTCTTGAGTTCTTATTCCTCCTTTTTTACTTGATTAATTACCTTGTGAATTTAATAAACTCTCATTTTTGAAATTCTCCCTTGAACATAGACCCCAAGAGTTTTTCTTTTCTTAAGTCCATTTATGATAAGGTGTAGTTATTCCCTCTAGGAGAAGCCATGACCTAGGAATCTACATAACAGTGAATAATACCTACCCAAGGCTACATCAAGGGATTAATAATTTTCTTATCTTCATTCTTGAAATTTCTTCCTTAGATTGGAGATTCTTGAGTACATTTAATATTTATTAGTGAATATTTCCAACATTGTACTCCATCTTCTAATTGATTATAGTTGCAGGAATTAGTGCCAATTTTCTACTTCATTAATGAGCATGTTAGAGAATAATCATTCATTCTCTACATTTTTCAAGGTACAAGCATCATGAAAAACCTATAGATAATGTTGTGGATTAACATTGTAGTCTTTGTTAACCTTGGAGATATTATTGTAACATCCCACTCTTAGCTATTATGGAAAACATCAAATATATGTTATATTAGAAATTATGTGTAAGAAGATAATGTACCAAATGTTAAATATATGTAACATTCAACATTATGTGTAATCAAAATGAGAGGGAAAATGTAGAAGAAAAGAGGAAAGAATGCTTTATTGATATGGAATAGAATATTTGGATCATGTTATGAGAGTGTTCTTTGAGGTTTTCTTCCTTCAACATCTATCCCTTAGAGGTAATCCAACACTGCCACCACGGTTAGGCCTACAATTGACTAGAAGGGATGGCCAATCCACTTTTTGTTCTACTTCACCCAACACCTATGACTCACCTTTACTCACTTCACCACTCCATGTTGGCACGACCTCTAATCTCAAGTATAAATGCCTTAGTTCAAATCTCCAAAGGTCACCTCAAGATACATGTTTATTATTATAGTGCACCCTTTTAAGTCTCAGTTACAACATGCTTTTGAGTCTTGTTACAATAACGATAACACTTGTTATGAAGAGCCATCATCTTTGTTATGCAGTAGCACCATTTTGAAATAGGAACATTATAATCTTCTCCTTTTAGGTTTTGTTTGTCCTCAAATGATTCCATGTTCACTATCTTTTATTTTAGCTTCAATGCTTCTATTATTATCCTATGCTCCAATAATTTGATTTCTCCTTTTAACTTGAAGTTGTTTCTTGCTTATTCTACAAACAAAATATATGTGAGANAAGATTATAAATAAACTTAAGGTTGATATACTTCATGGTCTTGATGAACCTTATGAATTGATGGAAGTAATTATAATTCTGTCATAAGTGGTATATGATTCGATGGTCTTGTTTGGGATGATAGGGATTAATCTTGATTCTTCTCCAATTCTTCTTTAGAAAGCAACTCTAGTAACTTGGTAACTTGGAAAAATTAGACATCGTACCAAATTAATCTAAGGTCTCAATGAATAATGTTGTTGACCCATCCTCATTAATCATAGTAGAGTAATTGGTAGACTATGATTATTTATGAGTGCTATCCATAACATCATTTGTTTCTAAATTCTGGGATTTGATTTATCTATTGAAGATTCAAAATAAGTAGAACATGTACTAGCCAATGGAATTGTATGTTGAATTGATGGGAAAATCTTCTTCAAATTAGGTTCATCTTCCAAGGATTCTTTTACACATCCATATTTTAAAAATTCATAAACACTACTTCCAAATTTTGCATTTAAGTATCCACAAAGGACAATTGGCACTAGATCTATGTCTTAGGAATAACTTATTCTTCAAACTTTTCTCTATTTTCTTAATCAAGTATGCTCCTTAGCACAATCTAACATCTAAATGTGTTAATTTGGCAATTAAATATGTATTAACTATACATACATGTCTTTTTTATAACTTAATTTTTAGAATCAATGCCAAAGCTATGTGACTCCTTCAGAATCTTGATCATTCTTTCTTTTCCATGGTTTGAAGTTCTAGAATTTCAAAAATCATATCTTCTAAATTCCATTTAAATATTTGTACTAATTCAAATTTGACTTCTTTATAAAAGATCATGTAACCATCCATGTTGTGATTTCAGCAATAGGCTAATTTTTATGGCTTAAAAGAAGAATTTCTACAAGAACATTTTTGCTTATAAATACCTATGTATCCCATCTTCTCCAAGTATAGTTAGAATTGATATAGAAATTCCCATGGAAAGACTTCTTATAGGCATAGGACATCAGCATCCAAATCTTGTAACTTTGCTAAGATGCATGGGTATCGATACTCATGTCAATCCAAGGCCCATGGTGGACATAGTGGATGTTGTTTCTCACTCACTAAAGATCTTGCAAGAATGTTGTATGTCACAACTTTCATTCTAATTCCTTGATTCTCTTTTGGATTGTTTCTCTTCATGGGCATCAAAAACGTTGTGGAAATGATATTATGACTCTCCATGTTGTTTTGCTGTATGATTTGATTGCAAGACAAATTGATATACATCTTGTTGATTATTTTTGTTTATCAATTGATTCTCCAACTAATTTTGGTAATATTTAACTACATTATCTAATTTTTAACAATCTTTCTACGTACTTTAAGATACTAACTCTGGCAGTGTTGCTAATGACATGTCATAGTGATCTTAATATTATCTGCAAAGGTTAAGCACTTAGTCTCAAGGTCTAAAAGGTTAAATTTGTAAGTTTTGATAATTAAATTGTTAGTCATAATAGTTACCAAATGTTATGACCTTTTTAAGGCACAGTTTATGATATCATCAAATTATCACGTACCTAAATGATAAATCAAACCTTATCATTGAGTTCAGAAGGGTGAAAATGTTGGAAATGACTATTCATATGTTAAAATAGAACATCATATGCTTGAGTTATGCTAAAATTAAGCTCTTTGGGGGTCCTTGAGGCATTATGTCAGGCAAAGGGGTGAAAACTAAATTTTAGTATTCCATGGAATGGATTAGACTTTACCATTATGTTCGGAAGGTTGAATTCTATAAGAAAAGAGTCTTCATTCATAAAAAAGTTTTATGAAAATTAAAAGTTATGGCTTTTGAGGTCCAAAACCTTTGCTACAAAAAATAAGATTTCCCGAGAGGTCATCCATCCCAGTACTATTCCAAGATGAGTATGCTTAATTATGAAATTTTTTATCCTCGTTGCTACCAAGGTGCCTAATTCTTTTTTTGAGAACTTTTTCTCACATTTATAAATTTAAACTAAATCTCTTAAGATGAAAATTTTTAAATTTTTGTTTGTTGATGGAAAAATTTCCCATTGTTGATAGGGGTAGGCATGGTAGCAATGGTTGTAGGGTGTAGGAGCTACAAGTAAGACATGTGAGGAGAGTGGTGATGGCATAAGGAGAGTGGTAGCAATGATGAGTGGTAGTGGATGGTGGTGGTTGTCAGTGGTGTAGGTAGGCCTGTGCATCCCTTTTTAGGGCTCACATGGACGATATCAAGGCTAGTGAGGCCCAAGTAGGACCTATGCTACTCTTTCTAGGGCTTGCGTAACTCAAGTAGGTCCTGCATTACCTTCATTAGGGCTATCATGGTCCTAGGAGGGAACTAGGTAGCCCTTACGAGGGCTTAGGCAGCCATGTTCATTATAGTTCAAGAATTTTTTTAACCATGCTAGAGTGGATGATGATTTTCTTCATTGAAGGTATCCATGATTTTTTAGAAGGGGCAGTGATTTCTGGCATCAGTGGTGTCTATGGTGCACTAAAAAGGGTAGTGATTCCTAGCACTGATAGTGTTCATAGAGTGTTAGAGGGGGCAACAATTCTTGACTTTAGCGATGTTCACTGAGCACTAGAGGGGGTAGAAATTTTTTATGTTGATAGTGTTTGCACTAGAAGGAACAATGATTTCTAGCATTGGTAGTGTCCATGGACACCATGGACAATTGAAAATTATGGTGGATTTTTCAATGCTAGTGACAACAACGGTGGTAGTAATGTAATGGTGGTGGCAGTGGCAACACAGGTGGCAGCAAGAAATGTGACAAGGGTTTTGATAGTGTAGGTTGGGATGAGGCATAGTGGAGATCGACAATGATGAGCAGTGAGTGACATGTGTAGTGGTAGAAAATGGCATGAACATTAGCATGGGAGCAATAGAGGACATCGACGTGCAAGCAGCAAAGGGCATTGAGGTAGGACCAGCAAATGTGCGGTAGAGGTGGAGCATAATGGTGGAGGCCTTGTGTGGACACTAGGTCAACTGTGACACTGCATGGCTAGGTGTTACAGCCCTACCATGCAATAGTGCAATAGGCCTTACTAGAGCTAGGTCGGTGACTGGGTTGGCTGTGATGCTATGTGGCTAGGCCTTGTGGCCTTGTTGCTCAATGGCACGGTAGGCCCTATTGTTGCTAATAGCATAGGGTTGGCTATAGTCCTAGCCCCTAGAGCCTTAATTTTTTTAGATGATTTTTTTTAAAAAGGATTATTTTAATGCATGCATAACAAGAAACTTAAAACAACAATATCTATCAAAACTACAAGTCCAATCGAGACAAAATTTGTACCATTGGAATTGTATCGATGAGTACTATGCATTGGAATACTATTAGGGTTCAAAAATAAAGTTTTAATTTTAGGAATTAAGAGGATAAAAATAACTTATCATGTTAAACTAGCATTACTAGGGTGACATATGAGTAACTTGAGATCTTCTAGATTACTTGGATTTGATTGTAAATGATGTACCAACCGTAGGATAGGAATATAATATTTATACCTTATAATTTAATAAATCCTAGGATATGAATATTGTATTTATACCTTATAATTTAACAAGTATGATAATTATACCTTCTCATATCATGGTTATATCCTAATGAGCTACTGGTGAGAAGATTATGATAGCATCATTCGCTAACTATTGGTTTCCCTAGGGGGATCAGATAATCTTATGGATGGGTTGAATCCCTTATTTGATCAATATGTAGGTATTAGTATGGTGAATAATGCCAATTTACAAAGGTTAAGAACTTAGGATGATGAGTTTAAACAAAACAAGATCAATTCAAGTCATGGTTACTAAATTTTTGGTAGAAACTTAACAATGATCTTAATCAATTAATATTTATAGTATTAAGATGGGTAAGAGTTAGCTAGACCAGTGTATCCTTGTCTTACCAACATCTCTTGCAATTGATGAATCTTGATGAGATGTAATCAAATCAGTCAATGATATCCATGAAAGAATTTTGTTGGTTGGTGGAATCTATGTCTTTTGTAGATGCATGATCCATTGTTCATGAAATTAATGGAATGATATTGTCTAGCTTACAGAGATCATCTTGTACATGTGGTAAAAATGGTGGTGGTCTAGGACTCTCCCTAGATCATGGCTCCATGGTTTTTCATTGGATTATAGTTGGTTCATGATTTTTATTAGCCCTTGGATTGTGATTTTCTCCAATCCAATTATGACATCCCATTCCCAGATGTTATGGAAAATGTCAAATGTACGTTATATTAGACAATATGCATAAGAAGATAATATACCAAACATCAAATATATGTAACATTTGACATTATGTGTAATGAAAATAATAGGGAAAATGTAGAAGAGAAGAGAAAAGAATGCTTTATTGATATGGAATAGAGCATTTGGATCATGCTATTAGAGTATTTCTTGGCATTTTCTTCCTTTGGCATTTATCCCTTAGAGGCAATCTAGCATTGCCACCATAGTTAGGCCTACAACTAGCTAGGAGTGATGGCTAGTCCACTTCTTGTCCCACTTCACCTAGCACCCATAACTCACCTTTACCAGCTCCATCACTCCATGCTGGCATGGCCTCTAAGCCTAGGTATAAATGCCTTAGGTCAAATCCCTAAAGGTCACCTCAAGAGAGAATTCCATTATTATAATGCACACTTTTGGGTCTTAATTACAACATGTCCTTTTAAGGGTTGTTACAATAATGATAAAACTTGTTATGAAGAGGCATTGTCTTCATTATGAAGTAGCACCATTTGAAAACATGGACATTACATTATTCATGCCTCATTATTTCCTTTGGCTATCCTTCTGATGCTTGATAGAAATGTACACTACCTTCCTAATATTAATCATACTATAGGTAGCAAGTAAGGATTCATCATAATCATCCCTATCATCATGGTCTCTATTATGATCATGCCCCCTTATATGGTATTAGCTATGCCTTCTTTCAAATTTTTATCTTACTTATTAGTCTTAGCAACCATCTCTTCCTCCATTCCTATGATGTTCTCTCTAATCATCTCTACCAAGTTGTCTATAATTACCTCTCCTTTCTTAGTCATATTCATCCTTGTCAAAGCTCAATGATCATGAGAATGAGAAAGATAGAAAACTAGGAGAGTTATGTCATCTTGCTCTATTTCCATGATCCCTTTGATTATCTTAACTTGGCCAACTAAAATATCTATGCTTGGAGGTCCTCGTGTTGGGTCTTGACTTCTCTTTTCCTTGGTTACTAGCTAAGGTTGAATGTAATCATGTATATATGATGCCAAATGTAGCAAGGATTACAAGATTTTGACAATGAGATTTTCCAAGTTGATAATTAATATCCAAATTCTTGTTTTGTGATATTAGTGAAATGGTACTCCACTTACCCTTAGCAGCTACATGATGTGTTTTCATGAAATAATTATTTTACAGTTAGAATTTGGTAGGCTAGTATGGCCTAGACATTTTGTCAACTACTTTGTAGTCATTAATAACCCTTTCAATCCCACTTTCATCAATGTTTCCATAAGCATTATTGAGATTGAGTAATCATGTGGTAACATAATGTTGTCCTTCATATCCCTCCATAGCAAATGATTATCTTGGTGGAGGATGAAAGTTAAATATGGATAACAAGGATCTTGATGTTAGTAGATCACTTTAAGTTGTCGGGCATATCATTCTTATTCTTTACTATCCTGTCATGTTTCCTTATAGAATCATCCATAGGTAGGATATTAACTTTGTAGAAGATGCCATTTTTTAATTATTGGATGATAAATTATTTTAGGCTCTACAATGATCCCAGGATGATTCTAGCTATCTAAATCATTAGCACTAGTCCCCATAACTGATGCCAATGATGAGTGGAAGGATAGAACCTATGCCCAACCATATAGTTCACAAGCATTCATGTGTAACTTGGTCAAATCTTGTGAACTAGACTAGTGTAGGTATCTAGATAGCTAGATAATAAATCATTAGTTATTGTCTTGCCAATCATACTTATGTAGACTAGTTTGTATGGTTAAGTATGATTGAGGTATATCATGCTAATGTTTTAGTATCCATATTTAAAATATTATATAAGTATTAAAATATTAATAATCTAAATTATATATTCTAAATATTAGAAATAAATCTAATATAGCCTATGCATTGAGCATCCATTGTAGGATAACATGCCTTGTTGTTGGATCCAAGGTTGTTTGCAATTGGAGCTACATTGGATCTGATTCCTTTGTGTACTTCATCACAAGGATATGTAGGTTTGTGAAGGAGCTTCAACTTTGATGCCTAGGTCATCACCCTAAGGATTGAGAACTTAGAAGGAGAGGATGAATAAGTTTCCCAAGTTGAAAAGTGACTAGCCGCAAAAAAACACATCCAAATGTTATGTGATTTCTTAACTTAGGTACGTTCATGCTTAGAGAGTAGAATCCTTGCACACTAATGAACCATCGTTTTGTGTTGGCCCCAAAATTGGGTAGGCAATGTCATGTATGCAACATTGGGGTCTTGATGTGACATCACATAAGCGACGTCAAAGCATCTACCCTAGGTTTATAAATACCATGCCTAGGCTCAAGTTTTTGAGTTAGTTTTTTGGTCATTCTTAGTCAGAGTAGTGAAGCTCTTGTAGTTTATTTTCCTCAAAGTTAGAATATTTTCTAAGTGCCCATAGAAGGAGTCTAAAGTGTGTACAGTTCTTTGTTTGAGAACTGATGCACCTAAGCACAGTAGTGTGATGGGAATAAAATGAACTCTTTTGACAATCCTTGCAGCATTTAGAATAGCTTAATATTTCCTTTAATGCATTTTACTTTCTTGTTCTTTATTTTAATCCATTTAAATTAAGCAATTTATTTCCAGTAGTTAATGAATGCAAGTACGACCACTTCAAGCATTCATTTAGTACTTGGTAACCCAGTAATGCTTAACGTTTGGTACCCCAACAATGCTATATGTCTTTAGGATGTGTCTAGGAAAGTGGGGTAGTTACTTGTGTTAGGCTAGCTAGGCAATAGACATTAGTCTTCAATCTACTCTATCCTTATTCTTGTTGTAGGCAATTACATCCATAAAATATAAAATGACAAAAATTCATATACCTTAATTATAGTTAAACCATACCCTTGATCCTCACAAGTGTAGTTGGGAAGATAACAAACATTCTCAACGTCATTTCACTTCCTAGAGAAACTAGTGTACAAGATAACTATAGGTCCATGGAATTTGACCAGATCGTGCGTAACGCCTTAGTGATTCATACGGTTGGGTATAGGCGTACCTCGCCTCTCATCATTGGCATTGTTGCTAGGGACTATTTTGTTGTTTGGTGCACTATCTAGGACCTAGTGAAAGTATTTAAATTTTTGGAATAAACCTTAGAGTCATATCTTATTTCACAATTATGGCAACCAATTCTCAAAGAACACTATGATTTTTATTTTACTAACGAAAATGTGTTCTTCTCACACGAGTGCTTCTTTTCCCAAGGCTGATAATGTTCATTCAACAAAGCCTCAACAATACCGAATCATATATACTCACCCTGATGAGTATGTGCCAAACTTTACCTTCATCCTACACCAGGATGAATAGCTATGGTGGTGTGACATGGAGGGCAACATTATGTTGTCATGTGATCATGCTACTCTTGCAATGCTCTATCACATGCTTGCATGATGTGGTCTTCAAGACTACCATGGGGAGTATAATGTAGAAGATGTCGATGCTAGGGATTATCATCCCACTGAAGCACAACACCTATGGGATTGGCAGCTGGAACAACACTATGAGTTTTTGAAGAGAAAAGGGATTAATGATCCTTCATTCCTGATGTACCAACAATCTAGTGGAGAACCCTTCTATAGGGGTATTTCATATAATGATGCTCCTCTCTTTACCTTTGGTGATGGAGGTCAAAATCAGAATTTGCACTCCATAGTTCACAATCTTGATTTTGGTAACAAGTGATCCAATGACAAAGAAGGATTCGGAGGGGCAAGTCAAGACAGGGATGCTAATAAGATGCATGATTGTGATTGTGGTTGCAATTTTCAAAGAAGTGGTATTAGGCATTGTGATAGTGTTGATTCTCCTTCCTCTTCACCTTCATCATCATCTTCTTCTTTTGGCTTTGATCATGACCACAAAAGGTGAGATCATGATGGAGGTAATCGAAATGAGCGTAATGACCAACGAGACCACAATAATCAAGGGGACCATCGAGATAGGCAAAATCAAGGACATAGACATTCAAGAGAGGCACATTTCCATGAACGAAGGGGTAGTAGAGGGCATCGTAGACACCATGATCAAGGCCTTGATGAGCCTCTATTTGCTACCTGAAGTATGCTTAACATCATAGAGGCAATTAGAATCCTAACAAGGCATGTGAAAGACAGTCAGATCAAATGGTTAGACATCAACAATATTCCTCTATTTGAAGAAGGATATAACTCTAATCTGCAGAATCATCTTCAAGCTTTCCAAGATGCATGTGCCTTTCAAAACATAGAGAATGAGTGGCAAAAATTGAAGTTGTTCCCAAGGACACTTGTTAAAGAAGCATAGAATTGGTACCAGTCCTTAGAACTGGAATCTATCAGACAAAGGAGTACCATGCTCGAGTTATTCAATGATAAGTATCAAACATACTCTAGGGTGTCCAACCTAAGAAAAAAAATTTAAGGATCGAAACAAGGAATACATGAACCCTTGGATGTTGCCATTGGTTAATACTATACCTTAATGCACAAATGCCCAGGCCATGGTTATTCTTAATTGGCTCAACTTCACCACATTGTAGATAGGCTTCATCATGAAATGAGGAAAACCCTTAGTGTTTATGCCCAAGGGTAATTGTTAGAACTAACTACCCATTAGGTACAAAGGTTAATATAGCAGGTCTCCAAAGGGGAGGGCAAACTAAGAAAAACAGAGTGTAGAGGATTACAACCATGATCCTTCCATCTGCAAGAGGGAGGTTCAATTTTTCTATAGTAAGAACGAATCCATATTTGATGAGGGGATGCATAAGAAAGCATTGCCACTTCAACAATTCCAAACTGAACTTACAACCAAGGCTGATTAATTAAGGAACTCCATGGATAGCAGATTTCAAGTTGTCCTCAAAATCGCTGAAGAGTCCAAAGAACAAGGTAGTGACCATGAGCATAGGAGGTGCAAGGAAGTTGAACGTGCATATTATAAAGGTAAGGGAAAAATTGTTGCAATAGAAGAGGTTGCAGATAGTAAATCAGATGATGATTGTGGATGTGATGTCTACTAGTATGAACATCCTAAGGTATGTTTTCCCATTGTGTCACATCTTTAAGAGTCTAGGGTGTATGCCTTACATCCACAACTTACACAAAGGAAAACATCCAGAAGGTTACCTTATCCTCAAGGTAATCTCAGGTAGTTCCACCAACAACAACCATATTATCCAAGTGGAGCTCCACTGCAACCATATGAACAATACCAAAAATGGTAGCAACCACAATCATGGGCACTTGCACCACCAAGGCAAAAATACCCTTACCAGTAGCATGATCCATATGGTTACCACATGTAGCAATCCATGTCTCCACATGACTCTTCCAGTCATGTTTCTAATATTCCACCTTACGACCACCCTTTTGATTATTACAGAGCTCATTCGCCACATGAAAGAAGGGATGCTACCTCCTATCCTTATCCTCCTCCTATCCCTACACACACTCCTCCTCCAAGTTGCATAGCTACCACCTGCTCCACCAATGTAGGGTGAACTACCCACTCAACCACAACAACACAATGCTACAAGGGCTGTTAATTTGCAATCAAAGAGAAGACCTTTCTTTTGACCCTGTAGTCCACCTAAGCCTTCACCTACACCTGCAATTGACAACCCTACACTTGCCTCTTCCTCCATATCAAATTCCTTCAGGCCTTCTTCAAACCAAACTCTACCAAAGATCCATACTATAATGCTTACTCACACTATGTTTGATTAGATCCATGTAAGAAACCTTTCTAGGAAATTAGCTGATACTGGAAGTTCTCTTATTTATTTGCAAATTGCTAAGAATGAACCATGCAAGGCTCTTCTCAATTTAAGTTTTGATGTTAATTTGATTTCTCATGAGACGTACATTACCTAGAACCTACCTCCTTTCAACAAGAGCAACATCAGACTGGAATTGATACACCAGTTCATCATTGTTCCATTTGAGCTAGTAGAAGACATTGTGATCACTGTCTATGGGTGGTCTTATCCTACCAACTTCCTAGTAATCAAAGTAGAGAATTGCAAAGGGGACTTTCCAATCATTATGGGAAGGGCATGGCTAAGCACCATCAATGCAAGAATGAGCATTAGAGATATTTCCCTGGAGATATCTAAACAAAATGCATTCAGAAAGATTGAGAAGAAGAGAGTTCCATGCATCATGTACATCAATATAGGGTGTAATTATGTGCAGAAACTTTGGGCCATAAAGCAAACATTTATCTCTGCATGCAGACAATGTGTGCTAGAAGCATAAATTCAAAGGTTTTTATACGTAGTAGCCACAAAATAGGAGGGCATCCAATGGTTGACCATTGATTTAGAAAGTAGCACATTTTGCATGGAACCAATTGAGAGCCTGACATGTGAATATGTCATAGGCATGGATGAACAAGAGTAAGTTCATCACCAACTCTCTGATGACATAAATGATGATACTCACTAGGGAGAGTTGGAAATTCCTAAAAAATTCAAACAATAGCCCCTTGAGATGAAAACGTTACTAGCTGGAATGGAATATGTATTTTTGAAGAATGGAAAGCCGGTTATAATTAATGCAAAAATTTCTTCAGAATAGAAGAAGATGCTATTGAAAGTAGTTGAAAGATGGTCAGCAACTTTTGCTTGGTCATATCCTGAACTCATAGGGATTGATCCTAGGATATGCCAGCATTGCATTTACATTGACCTGACCATGAAGCCAAAATGACAACCATAGAGGCGGTTGAATCCCAAATTGAAGTAAATCATCAAAGAGGAAATTGAGCAACTCCTTAAGGTGGGGTTCATTTATCCCATTGAAGATAGTGAGTGGGTTAGCCCACTCATAATTATGCCAAAGAAAGGTGGCAAGTGGTAGGTCTACATTGATTTTAGGTTGCTGAATATGACAAGATTCAAGGATCATTTTCCATTGCCATTTGTTGACCAAGTGCTAGACACAATATCAGGGCATCACTACTACAACTTCCTAGATGGTTATAGTGACTATAACAAAATTCAAATTGTACCAAAGAACTAAGAAAATACAATGTTCATGAGTCCCTGGGGGACTTTTGTGTATTGTAAGATGCCGTTTGGTCTATGCAATGCTCTTGCCATATTTTGATCCTGAGCATCTTTCAATAGCAAACTGGTAGTGGTGTGGAAGTCTTTATGGATGACTTCTCCACCTATGAAGCTACATTTGAGAAAGCCCTTGATTACCTTGAGCAAGTGTTGAAATGGTGTTGAAATCAACTTGCAACTCAATTGGCAAAAAAGTCACCTCATGGTTTAGGAGGGCATTGTATTGGGGCATAAAATCTCACAAGCAGGAATTGAGGTGGACCTTGAAAAAATAAGGACCATCCAAGGAATAACCCACTAGCCAGAAATAGTTAAAGATGTTTAGTCATTCTTTGGACATACTAGCTACTACCAATGCTTTATAGAGAATTTCTCTAAGATCACAAAGCTGTTGGTGGAGCTAATAAAGAAAGATGCCCCTTTTATCTAAACCTCGAAAAGTGAAAAAGCATTCCAACAAATGAAAGAGAAGCTTGTAGAAACTCTAATCCTACAAGCACCTGACTAGTCTAGACCATTTCATATTATGACGAACACATCAAATTATGCCTTGGGAGTTGTGCTGATACAATTAGATGACAAGAAACAGCCATACTACATCCATTGATCTAGCTGAAGTATTGTGGGTGCACAATTAAACTAGACCACCACAAAGAAGGAATTGATGGTAGTGGTGTTTGTACTAGAGAATTTTAGGTATTACATGCTTGAATATAAGGTGTTTCTACACACTGATCATGGTGCCATCCACTTCCTAATGAACAAGCCAATGGTGAGCCCTCTTATCATATAGTGGTTGGTGATCTTGCAGAAATTTGATCTCATAATGGTAGATTGAAAGGGCACTAAGAATGTGGTCGTTGATCACTTGTCTCAGTTGCAATGGGACAATAAAGATGAAGAAAGCCTATTATTTGATACATTTCCTGATGAACTCCTCTTTGCTAGGGTGATAATGGAACAAATGCCTAATGAGCCAAAATGGTATGATAACATTCTCACCTATCTTCTCACTCAAGAGATGCCACAAGGTCTAGACCACCAAAAGAAACAGTAGTTTCTTCACTAGGTAAAGCACCTCATGGAGATCAACAGACACCTCTATGAGATGTGTGTTGATGGCTTGGTTTGCTAGTGTGTCATTGATGCTGATAAATTGCACATTCTCCAAGATGCTCATGAAGGTCCTTATGTAGGACACTATGCTAGGAGAAGCATGGCCATTAAAATCTTGATGGTAGGGTACTATTGGCCAACACTCTTCAGAGATGCTCACCATTTCATCCACTCTTGCAAATAGTACCAATGAGATGGTGGAATTCCTACTTGAATGGATGGACCTCAATAATGGATTCAACCACTAGAACCATTTGACATCTGAGGCATTGATTTCATGGGTCCCATCACACCCGTGTCAAATGGAAATGCATACATCATATTCGTTGTTAACTACTGTACGAAATAGGTAGAACTAGTAGCCATCATTGACTGTACATCCTCCACTGCTACTTAGTTTGTACAACAAAATATTATAAACAAGTTTGGTGTGCCACATGCATTAATTTCTAATAATGGAACTCACTTTATAAGCACTACTTTTTGAAAGCTCATGCAATGCTTAGGGGTTGAACATAAACTCACAACACCTTACCATCCCCAAGCTAATGGTCAAGCTAAGGTTACCAATAGGGAAATCACAAGAATAGTAATAATAAATATTAGCAAGTATAGGAAGGACTAGAGCACAAAACTCAATAATGCCCTTTGGGCCTACTACTCAACTTGGAAACTTCCTATAGGCTACTCTCCCTATAAGCTTGTGTACAACAAACTACCAACACTTCCTAGTCAATCTCAATGCCATACACTTTCAACAACTTGTGACCTTAACCTTGACTTAAGTTTATCCCAAAAAGAAAGACCAATGAATCTCAACTTGCTAGAAAAAAATCAATTAGTAGCCTTACCATCTAATAAGTTGCACAAGGTCTATAACAAAAAGCGTCATGACCTAAAAATTAGAAAAGTCAAATTTCAACTAAGAGACAAGGTTCTTTACTAGAACACCACACACATACTTCAACAAAATGAGTTCCAAACATTGTGAAAAGGACCTTACATCATTTATGAAACTTTTCCTTTAGGGGCCATGATGATCTGTAAACCCGAGAGCCCAAACAAAAAATAACTAGTCAACATTCAACAAATCAAACCTTTCCATGAGCATATGCCAGCCAACATAACAACAACCTCATCATATGGACAACCATGCTCCATATTTTGGATCTCCTCCTCCTTTCAACTTAGTCATGGGGGAGATGTCCAACCATGCTAATCATTTAAGCAACTCTTTAGTTTTTTAAATTTTTTGTTTTACAACTTTTTGTTTTACACATCCTTTATTTTACATATTCTTTTTTATGTTATTAATCTTTTCCAAGGTTTTTTTAAACCATTGTTAGTACATTTGCTATTTCTTGAATATTTTACACTTGCTTTTATATTTTCTTTTCTTTTGATGTGATTTTCTAAATTTTTGTTAATAAGTGCCAGGTACATTGGTAATGTGTTACTTGATGGTGGTATGTACTATTATGTTTATTTGATTGTTGGTGTTTGGTTTCTAGCTTTGAATTTCATTATGAATAATTAGGACATGGTTTCTTTTCATGTAATAGGTAGTGAGTCCACAGCATCCAACCATCCACACACTCTATGGTTTTCCTTGTTTTGAAAACATGCAATCCCTTTTTCATTAATAAAACTTTAATAAATTTGTGACTTTGGTAGTTTTTGGAATTGGGAAGGATTTAAAAGTTTGAACAGGGTGTGGCTTCAAGGGGATTCGGTATTTTTTGTGCTTTTCTATTTTCCTAGGTGCATGGGTGTTTCCATGAATTTCTCATCATTCCATGCCATCCAATAAACAAAGTTGAATAAGTCCTTGCATTATGTGGTTCTCATCAAAAAAAGAAAAACAGAAAAAATTATGAGAATTCAAAGCACATCCCTTGGACAAAATAAATGCATATGTCCTTGCATGGTGTGGTTCTCATCAAAAAAGAAAAAAGAAAAAAAATGAAAATGAGGATTCAAAGCACACTCTTGGCACAAAATAAATGCATGTGTTTTTGCATAGTGTGGTTTCCATTTCAAAAAAATGGAAATTCAAAGCACACCCATTAGACAAAATAAATAGGCTACAAGCACTAGTTATGGGACTAGTCCCCTCTAACTAAGACACTTTCTCACTTCCTACTTCTTCTCTAATTTGGAATGATGGTTGTTCTATGGGAGCACTCTTGTGTCTCAAGGGATGGATTAGTCTTAGAATGTCGATGCGAAGTCACTGAATGTGGTTGGTTTTGGTCTGGACTAAGGATGGTTTCTATTAAGTCATTTAACCACACAATCTACAAGGGTATTCATGTGACCATAATTAGGAACTCCATTCCACTCTCTCTCTTATTCATCTATGCTTCCCATGTCTCACCTCACTACTAGTTTCATGTGTGGTTCGATGTCCTACTTTGATGCATTGGAATTCTTAGTTAGTTTCTTTTGGGCTTTTGTACTTAACTTTTGTAACCATTAATCATCCATGGAGCCCATGGACTCTTTGGTTTGAAGTTATACAAGGGTATAAGAGGCCTATGCTTACTTTGAGAAGGACCCACTTGCATATCTTTTGGTTGGGTTAGTTAATTTCTTTGCCCTTAGACATTTTTACAATCAAATTCTTTTTGTTTACCCCATCAATGACATCCAGTTGCACACATCTTCATAATAGTTTTTACTGAATTCTTCTTTTCATTGTTGTGAATTCTTATACCCTCTTCAAATATTTCCTTGTATTGAACTTTTTTAAATTTAATGGACCACTTAATTTAATTAACCCCATCTATCAACTTCGCTAACACTACTTAAGAAACCAATCAACTATAATCACAACCTAGTCGAGTGTAACCATTGATGAGACAAGGCATTTAATAGTTATGTGTTACACATTGCATACTAATTCATGATTTTGTTGTGATTATAGTGGAAAGCATGGATTGAAAGTAGGCCTATCTTCACCAAGGATGATGTACCAGTACCACACAATGAGGATCATTTGTGCTTGTTGAATCTCTTCTCTCTCTCTCTCTCATTCTTTTGCTACCAAGAGGTGTTGGATGTTAGTGATATCCAGGGTGTTCACTTCTCTTTTCATGAATAGCCCATTTTGTAAAAATTGTAATTCTGTACAAGTGGGCACTCAAAGTTTGTCTCTTCTATCTAAGTCAATTTGTAATGTCATTCAATAATCCCATACCTACCCAATATATGTTGTAATGAACTTGTTCCTCCTCTTCTTCACTTGAGGACAAGTTTTCATTCTATCATGGGGGTATGATGAACCACCATTTTGTGTTGGCCCCAACATCGAGGTCTTGATGTGACATCACATAAGCAACATTGGAGCATCTACGCTAGGTTTATAAATACTATGCCTAGGCTTAGGTTTTCAAGTCAGTTTTAGTCATTCTTAGTCAAAGTAGTGAAGCTCTTATAGTTTATTTTTCTCAGAGTTAGAATATTTTCTAAGTGCCCACAAAAGGAGTCTAAAGTGTGTATGGTGAGTGTAGTAGTGTGACGGGAATAAAATGAACTCTTTTGACAATTCTTGTAGCACTGAGAATAGCTTAATATTTTCTTTAATGCATTTTACTTTCTCACTCTTTATTTTAATCCATTTAAATTAAGCAAGTTATTTCTAGTAGTTAATGAATGCAAGCACAACCACTTCTAGCATTCATATAGTACTTGGTAACCTAACAACATTTAACGTTTGGTAGCCCAAAAATGCTATATGTGTTTAGGATGTGTCTAGGAAAGTGGGTTGGTTACTTGTGTTAGGCTAGCTAGGCAATAGACATTAGTTTTTAATCTACTCTACCCTTATTCTTGTTATAGGTGATTACATCTATAAAATATAAAGTGACAAAAATTCATATACCTTAATTATACTTAAACCATATCCTTGAGCCTCACAAGTGTAGTTGGGAAGACAACAAACATTCTCAATGTCATTTCACTTCCTAGAGAAACTAGTGTACAAGATAACTATAGGTCCATGAAATTTGACCAGATCATGCGTAATGCCTTAGTAATTCATATGGTTGGGTGTAGGGGTACCTCACTGCTCATCACATTCCTCCAAACTTTGTTTTTCAAAATGTGGTTTGAAGGGTACCACACCCTATACAAGATCTAAGCTCCACACCAAAGTGTTAAATCACTGTAAAACCACTTAACCCTGCAAGGTTTCAACAAGCTTAGAATGTAGTTTCAAGGATCCCACAACCTTTACAAATTGAGCTTCACTCTAGAGTGTTTTAACACTACACAAACATTCAATCTCATAGGATCTTGACAAGCTCAATTATGATGCCTTCTTGAAAGAAGCACATGAACCCCACAGGGCTACAAGATATAAACAAAAACATAAGGAAATAGCATAACTTACATTACATGTCCTTGTACTTTGAAGCATAGTTCTAAAAACAATCAAGATAATGATATGAAAAATAAAGTACATGAGTACAATAGAATAGAATACATAGTGATTACTTTGATGTTGACAATACTTTTATAATTCCCAAGAGTTTCAAGTCCTCTTATAGCATCATAATTTTAAAAAATACCTTGTAATTCATGAAACAACTATCTAATGGCTAGTATAAATGTCTCTTTTGAAGTTGGGACATCTACCTAAGTTCTACCTCAAATTTGAAGAGATGTCTCTTTTTGAAGTGGAACATCTCTAGGGAGAGATCTCTAGAGATACATATTCATTCCAAAGGAGACATCTTCTATTTTTGAAAGACATCGTCTTGTGAAAGACTTTATTTTGGCCAATACATCTTCTTAAAACTTGAGCTCTAGTTTCTAAGGATTTCTCTCATTAATTTAACTTCCTCTTAATCCTTGGAGCATCTTCATTTAGCTTGTAGTCTTTGTACTTTTTCATGCTCTCATTTGTTCATGTAGTCTTTACTTTAACATCTCTTTGTAGATCTCATATCTTGAGTTTTCATTCATGCCCTACAAAATCATCACATTCCACAACATTCTATGTTCTCCATTTTTCTTAAGATTTTGACATATCAAAAGGTCAAAAATCTTCCCATATTTGGTGATGTCTAAAACTTAAGAAAATGGGTGAGTTGATAAATTATTACAATAACCAATAAAATTATTAAGACATATAAATTCCCAGGGTAGCCAAGGTTATGACTAGGATAATGGCTCTAAAGCTCAAGGCATAGGGTTGAGATCATGTGAAATCTAAAATGAAACTATACTATGCAAAGGAAAAACCTATCTTCATAATAATGCAACAAAACACATGATATAGAACCATGATCTATCCATAGAAACTATCCACAATACATACATCCATTGAAATATCCTCAACATGTACAAAAATCACATGTGTAAGCCAACAAAAACCACATATGTGCAGATCATCAAAATATCCATAAACTACCAAAAGCTCTCTTCTCCTTTTTGGAAATTAGCAAAAGGGAGGGATGATCCAAGGACACTAATCACTAACCTCTGTACCATCTTCAGAGTCCTCATCTAAAGTAGCTATAAAATGAGATGGTCTATAAGTCTCCTCCTCATCATCATCATTACTAGTACTGGTGCTAGAAACATGCTGCTCAACATCATCATCTAAAGATAGTACCTGAATAGGAGCTCACCATGGACAAAGCTTCACTCAAAATTGAGATGAAGTTGGTGGATCCTACTGAGATGAAGTTGATTAAGAGGATGAAGAAGCAACCTTCCTTTAATATGTAATAGGATTGGTAGGCCTTCATTGGGATGAAGTCCCAAAGATGCTCTCCATGGCTTGCTACTCAAAAGACCTAAGAGCATCATCCTGATGATGAAGAATGGATCTAGGCTGCATGGGATTAGGATGCTCCTGGTAGACACATGTTGGCGGTGCATCAGTCTCCTCTAAATTGGACTCATTTCCCAAGTCATAGGCTCGAGAAGGTTGAACTACTGTTGAATGTCTATGTGGGGCAAGAAGGTCCTCCTCACTATAATTAATAGAAGGAGTGATGATATCCTCAAATTTCTATTAATTAGGAGGAAGAGGTACTTCGATTGTATCCATTCTCTTACACATGTAAGAGAGATTCCTATCAATCATCTCCAAGGTACGAGCAAACAACCAAAGTAGTTTCCTTAGAGAAGATCTCACTTGTCCACTAGTAGATTTAGACCTTCTCAATTGACGAGAGGCCTAGGTTGGTGATGCTAATCTCTTCTTCTTCTAGAACTAAGATGGTTAGGTGCTGGGTCCTACTTCATCGACATGGAAGAGCTTCTCTTTTTAGCATGCTCACTAAGGTTCCTCTTGCCTTTAAGAAAAGGCATTTTAAGAATGGACACACATCTTTGACAGATCAGTATACTACTAAGGTAAGGATGTCCAAATATTCTATCTTTGATGAACATATTTAGCATGTCACGATAGAGAGTATGGCCCAAGTCGAATGGCTATCTTGTAAGAAGATAATATAGAACAAAAGCTTAGGCTAGCAGTAAATAGTTATAGCTTTCCATTTTTATAATGATGTTATACAAAATAATGAGTGAAAAAGTGAAAGCATATAGAGACATCTTATTCCTATAAATTCTCCCTCTACTAAGAGACAAAATCTTCCCAAATAATGCATCATAGAATTCATCTTGGATAATGGGAATTACATCATTAGTAAGACATCAACACTAGAGATCCCAAGAAGTGAATTGATCACTTGAGGAGACACATCAATCACAAAACCTTCAACCATGATAGTAAAGGCTCTTACAAAAGCATTTGTAATAATAATGTTATAATAAAACTCCTGAATGAAAATTTTAGGCACATAGAAATCCATGGAAATAACGGTAACTTAATTTAACACTTGAAAGAAACTCATTAATGCTTGTTGCCTATGCTAAGGGAAGGAAATATAATGCTCTAAAATGATAGAAATGGTTCAAGTTACCTCACATTGATGATGGGCACTAACTAATCTGAACTAGAGATTGTAGGTGCTTGGATTGCTGGTGGATTCTCTCTTTGACTTCTTCTTTGGTGATGCCCTTGATGTTCCAACCTTCTTGTGAACCATGGCTACTCAAATCACTATCGTAGATGAAGCCCTTGTCATCTCCCCTTTGTCGTCTTATTGATAATGATACAAAAAGAAGAGTTTCAGTTTATATAATTGTGCCAAATGAGGGTTTTTAATGAAATAGTAGATGTCTTATTTGAAAGATAGACATCTCATCCATGCCTAAAACTACAAGTAAACATCTTCTTTGTAACATAGAAGTCTCATCCACATTAAGGGAAAACATAGGTAGACATCTCGTTTTAGGAGTAGATGTCTCTATTTGAAAGTAAATGTCTCATAGGAGACATCTCAGCAAGATGGGATTTTGTAAGATAAATAATAAGGATGGCTTCCAAGGATTATAGTCTTAAAAGATACTTACAATGAATTAAAAACTTACTTCTACTTACCCTCCTTGCTGATGAAAATGAAGTTGCCTAGTAAGCTTAAGAATGATATTCTTCTTTTTAGGTTTCTCTTCTCACACAAACTTCTTTGATTTCCAAGGTTTGGCTTCCTCTCACAAATTTGTTGGAGAGAGTCTTCTCATTCTCATGTTCCTTCCTTTTGATTCTCCATACTTTCTTAACTCTATTATCTTTTTGTGTTGTCATCTAATCCTTTTTGTCCTATAAGATTTCCTTTCTAGGTGCATTTGGATAAGACCAAGGAGTCTTATGATATAACCAGTTATTCATACGACAGTATTTCAAATTGCAATTTCATTGCTTATGCCCAAACTTATTATAGTAATAACATCTAACCTTTCTATTGTGGTTAAAGTAATCAAACCTTGGAATTATCTTTTGGTTACCTATAGTGCTATTGGCTATCTCAATCTTTGAAGTGCTTTCCTATTCAGATGAGGTTGCTATAGATGCTTGTTCCTATTGATAACATCCTAGACCACTTTTGTCATTTAGACTTCTTCCCTATTCAAGAACCATATGAAGGGATTCTTTTCCTTTAACCAACCTCATTTATAAGTTTGGCATCTGCAAGTTTTTCCTTAATCTACTCACAAGACTTGTTTAACTCTTTATCATCAACCCTAAGGTCTGAGATCTCTTTTGTGAGATCAAAAATCTTTATATTTAATGAAGAAATATCTTGATCCTTGATTTTAGCTTTTTTTCTCAACTTTGTGCAAATATTTTGAAAATATAAAAGTTCATTATACAAAAGTTCATACCTTTCTTCATCATTTTCAAATTCATCATATGAGGTGCTAGCATCATCATCTGTGAGGGCCATACAAATGAGCTATGAATATTTTGCATAATCCTCCACCTCTTCTTCACTTTGTTCTCCATCATCCTAGCTTGTGTAGAAGTTGGTCTTTGTTTCATCCATATCACTTTTGTCCCTCTATTGCAACCTATCATTACTAGGACATTCAAAGGACACATTGCCTCTTCCACCACATACTCAACATTCTATTGAAGAAGAATCAAAATTAGAACTTGAAAATTTTTTACATCTTTCCTTACCCTTGAATTTATTGGGTTCTTGTTGATTGGAGCTCTTAATCATTTTTTATAAGCCTTTCTAGCCTTCTTGATATAAGTGCTATTTTTTCTTCACTACTCGCATCTTGCTTAGCAAGCTCCTTTTACTTGGAGGTAGATTTTAGGGCAATGGACTTTTCTTTTATTATCCCTTCACTTATGTGGTTCATTTCATAAGCAATAAGAGCACTTTGAAGCTCTTAAAATTTTAAAATTAAAAAATCTCTAATTTCCTCCATAGTTGTAATGTTAAGCCTAAATTCTAGTTGCAGAGTCCTAATCATTTTTATTATTACATTACTTTTAGGCAAGTCCTTGCTTGTACCCCTAAGTGCCACAACTAGATCATTTTCCCTAGAGAAATAATCTTTTATCTTTTCACCTTCTCTAATTCTAAGTTTATCATACTTTGCACTTCTAAAAGTTTAGATTACTTAACTATTGATGTTACCTCATAGGTAGTTCTAAAGTTTCCCAAATTTCTTTGACCATTTTATATCTAGCTACTCTACTAAATTAAGATTTATTCAATGCATGATATAAAAAATATTTTTCTTTAGAATCATGCATAAACTTATCTATTTCTTCTTGTGTCCACTTGCTTCAAGGATTGATGGTCTTTGTTGCATTGTTGATGGATGGTATGTATCCTTTGAGTATGGGCTCCCATACATCAAATTCCATAGACTTGAAGAAGTCTTGCATCCTACCTTTCAATAGGCAAAGCTGAACCCGTCGAACATTAGTGGCTTTGTGTAAAATTTCCCCTTCATAGTTCACTCTTGAAAGTTGATGTCAAATGAAATAGTACTAGGCTTTAATACCACTTGAGGGTCAAGAACTTAGAAGGTAGGGATGAATAAGTTTTCCAAAACTAAAAATGATTAGCCACAAAAAAAAACACACATTCAAATTTTATGTGATTCCTGAACTTGGGTACGTCCACACTTGAAGGGTAGAATCCATGCACACCTCCAAACTTTGTTTCTCAAAATGTGGTTTGAAGGGTACCACACCCTGTACAAGCTTTGAACTCCACACTAGAGTGTTTCATTGTTGTGAATGCACTCAACTCCACAAGGTCCTAACAAGCTTAGATTGTGGTTTCATGGATCCCGCAACCTTTACAAATTGAGCTCCCCTCTGGAGTGTTTTGATGCTGCACAAACACTTAATCCCATGGGATCCTAACAAGCTTATATTGTGATTTCATGGATCCCACAACCTTTACAAATTGAGCTCCCCTCTGGAGTGTTTTGATGCTACACAAACACTTAATCCCATGGGATCCTAACAAGCTTAATTATGATGCCTTCTTGCAAGAAGCACATCAATCCCGTAGGGCTACAAGAGAGAAACAAAAACATAAGGAAATAGTATAACTTAAATCATAGGTCCTTATACTTTGAAGCATAGTTCTACAAATAATCAAGCAAATGAAATGACAAATGAAGTATACGAGTACAATAGAATAGAATACACAATTATTGCTTTAATGTTAATAATACTTGTATAATTTCCAAGAGTTTGAAGTTTTCTTCCGGCATCAGAGTTTCTGAAAACACCTCAAAATTTGTACAATGGCTATTTAACAACTAGTGTAGACATCTCTTTCGAAGTTGGGATGTCTATTTGAGATCTGTCTCAACTCTAGAGATATGTCTCTTTCTAAAGTGGGATGTCTCTAAAGAGATGTCTTCTTTCCAAAGGAGACATCTCCTATTTTTGGAATACATATTCTTGTGAAAGACTTAATTTTGGCCAAGATGCCTTCTGTTTCTTGGAAACGTCTTCTCAGCACTTGAGCTTTAGTTATCGAGGCCTTTTCTCATTAATTTGGCTTTCTCTTAATCCTTGGAGTATCTTCATTTAGCTTGTAGTCTTTGTACCTATCCATGTTCTCATTTGTCCATGTAGTCTTTGCTTTAACATCTCTTTGTAGATCTCATATCTTGAAATTTCACTCATGCCCTACAAAATCATCACATTCCACAACATTCTATGTTCTCCATTTTCCTTAATATTTTTACTTACCAAAAGGTCAACACACCCTTCTCTTAGAGAGTGGGGCTTAGGATTAGATGCCTTAGAGTAGAAAAATGTCTTAGCTCTTCTAGTAAAATAGTACCATTAGTTATTGAGTGTACATGTTTTGGTGTTCATGTGTGTGTGATGTTGATCATATCACATATGTATTTTCATGTGGTGTACTTGATATGATTCTATCCTATGACTTCCCATCCTCGGATGTCATGGCAAACGTCAAATATATGATATATTAGACATTATGCATATGAAGAAAACATACCAAATGCAAAATATAAGTAATATTCAACATTATGTATAAAGGAAATAATAGGAAAAATGCAGAAAAGAAAATAAAAGAATGCTTTATTGATATGGAAGAGTGTATCCGGATTGTTCTCTAAGAGTGTTTCTTGGGGTTTTCTTCCTTTGGCATCTATCCCTTAGAGGCAATCCAGCACTACCACCACGATTAGGCCTATAACCTGGCCAGAAGGATGGGCCAGTCCCCATCCTGTCCCACTTCACCCAGCTTCCTGTGACTTGCCTATACTGGCTCGACCACCCCATGACTTGCTTGTATTGGCTTTGCCATTCCCATGCTGGCATGACCTCTAACCTTGGGTATAAATGCCTTAGGTCAAACCCCCAAAGGTTCCTCAAGAGACACGTCTATTATTACAACATGTCCTTTCGGGTCTTAATCATAAGTACCCTTTTTGGGTCTTGTTAAGATAACAATAACACTTGTTATGAAAAGACACCACCTTCATTAGGCAACCACATCATTTGGGAATGGGGATGTGACAATCTACCCCCCAGGTTTCATTCGTTTTTGAATGAATCCACGTTCTCTATTTTTTTCTAGCTATAATGCTTTCTTTCACGATCTTGTGCTCCAATAATTTGATTCCTCCTTTGAACTTGAAGTTGTTTCTTGCTTATTCTACAAATAAGATATATGTGAGAAAGATTATATGGAAATTTACTTTCTTGATACTTACTTCATTTTCCAAGATAATGGTAAGAAGTGAATTAAAGATCTACCAACTAATAATCACTAGTTCTAACCAGGGTCACACAATGTGCAACTTGTATATGGTTATCCAAGTGAAGGCAGGGCAAATTCTTTATTCCCAACTTGCATTTCCTTAGATATTTTATTAATCTAATTGAAATATAAATTAAGCAATGAATAAAATAATAAGATCATCAAATAAAAGTAAGAGTGAGATACTTCTTGATCTTAATCAACCTTATGAATTGATGGGAGTAATTGTAATTCTACCATAAGTGGTATGTGATCAGATCGTCTTGTTCATGATGGCAAAGCTTGATCTTGATTCTTCTCAACTTCTTCTTTAGAAATCAATTCTAGTAACTTGGTAACTTTAAAGAAACGAGTATCATACCAAATATAATCCAAAGTCTCAATAAAGAATGTTGTTAACTCATCTTCATTAATCATTGCATAATAATTTGTAAACTGTGGTTCTTGATGAGTGCTATCCATCAACATCATTTGTTCTTGAATTCCAGAATCTATTTGATCTATTGAAGATTCAAAATAAGAAAAATATGCACTAGCTAATGGAATTGTATGTTGAATTGATGGAAACATCTTAAGTTAGGTTCATCTTCCAGAGATTCCTTTACAAATCCATATTTTAGAAATTGATAAACACTACTTCCAACTTTTGCATTGAAGTCTCCACAAAGAATAAATGGAACTAAATCGGTACAACTTAGGAATAACTTCTTCTTCAAACTTTCTTCTATTTGCTTAATCAAGTATGCTCCTTGACAAAGTCTAACATCTGAACATGTTGGTTTGACAATTAAATTTGTGTTAATCATGCATGCACATCTTCTTGATAGATGAACTTTTAGAATCACTGCTAGGGCTATGTGATTTTTCTGAAATCTTGACTGTTCTTTCTCTCCCATCGCTTGAATTTCTAGAATTTCAAAAATCATATTTTCTAAACTCCATTCAAATCTTTGTACCAATTCAAACTTGGCTTTTTTATAAAAGATTACACAACCATCCATGTTGTAATTTCTACAATATGCTAATCTTTATGGTTGAAAAGAAGAACTTCCAT
>MNCI01033651.1:31341-49491 GCA_015680685.1 Gnetum montanum | reverse complement strand
ACTTGAGAAAGAGAGAGAAGAATTCAGAATGCTCACTTGTAAGCTCAAGGAATTAAAACAAGAATTGTGCAGTGTTTTGAAAAACATATTAGTGCAGGAAGAGGACTTGGAGGGTGCCCTAATTTCTTCTGTTTCTGATATGAAATCAAGCGAAGAAGACATTGAATCAATGAATCTTTATGTTAAAAAACTGAAGGTATTTGTTCCTGACAAGATTGAGGAATTAGTCAAGTTACACAGTGAGCTTCAGACTGTTGCTGCCCAAAAGCAATCCATGGAGGACAAATACAATTCTTTGAAGGCCAACCTGCAGCGGCAATTAATGGTCAAGAAAAATTTTTCATGGCAGACTGTTATAGCTTCAACCGGAGCTCTTGCTGCAGCTGCAGCTACTGCCTACATCAAGCTTTCAAAGTAAGATTTTGGTTCCAATTTTGGGACGGTTTGTTTGTTTTGCAAGCCTGATTATGCCCTGCTAGGCGGTGTCAATTGTAAATGTCCGTTGCTAAGGTAATAAGGGTCTCTGAAGGAGACTTGCTGTTTGATAAAATTCTTGTTTTGTTTTGAATTTCCATTTGGTAAAAAAATTGAAATAAATGATGAGGATCTGTATTGCTGCTTTTGTTGAGCCCTGGTAGGATATGTGCCGTCGTGGATTTTATAGAGTTGTGAAGTTGAGTCTCTTGCTTTAAGTCGTTTTCTAGGCACAAACCATGGGGTTACATAGTTTGACAAAAATTAAATTCAATGCCTTTAGTGCAAGGCTCTCGAAAAGAGAGACATTTGTGCTGTAATGGTCCTTGTCTTTCAACGACTGTATCAGCATGTTAACCAAAACCGAAATGTTCACATTATAGCTGCTTCAAGTTGGACATTATAGCTGCTTCAAGTTGGACAATGTGGGTTTGAGCTTTGGAATTTCCTCGACACTTAAGAAAAAATCAAAAATAATCAAAAATAAAATACAGGGAATTATGGGGGGTGTTGGACCCCAAAATTAAGTTCTATTGCTATTAAAAGTGTATCAATTACATAGCTGGGGGCACTGTGAATGAGAGTCAGGAACAACCTTATAAATAAACCAGTATTAAAGGAGGAAACTTGAATTGGGGCACTATCCAGTATTAAAGGAGGAAACTTGAATTGGGGCACTATCAAATGTCCACACATACTCATTACATACTCATTACTAAAAGGAATGACATAGAAACTGACTCATTACTAAAAGGAATGACATAGAATTAGATGAGGCAAACAACTCCTAAAAGGAATGACACTCATTACTAAAAGGAATGACATAGAATTAGATGAGGCAAACAACTCTCAATTAATGATAGAGAGAGTTCCAATGATGACTCCACTCAACAGAGAGGGAAAGTTTCTCTGCAGAGATTACTGATGATGAGTGTTCCTGGAATGCTCAGGTCTTTCCCACGGCTGCAAGAGATGAACCAACTGATGAGTATCCAGATTGAACTTAAGATGCTTGAGACCCACGGCTGCAAGAGAGATGAACCAACTGATGAGTATCCATGCTTGAGACCCACGGCTGCCCACGGCTGCAAGAGAGATGAACCAACTGATGAGTCTCCAGATTGAACTTAGATACAGGGAATGAGATACAGGGAATGAGCATTGAAGCGATGAAATTTTTAACAGACCGGAATTTATTGGTCAAGACTAAGGAGTTCAATGGACGTATTATGTTGAGGGAGCTCAATGGACGTATTATGTTGAGAGACCCAACGAAGGAGTTTAACGTCGAAAGAAAATTGAAAGACCGTGTGTAAGGGAGTAGCAATGACTTGACATGACCAATGCCAGAAAATTGGGTCGGATGCCCTCGGAATCAATAACTTCGTGTTATAATATTTATTCATATGACACAATATTCAATACATAAACACATTATACAATTCTAAGAAAGAAAAGATCGAGGGTCTTTATGATGTTGTTGCAATTTCATTAAGGTTGAAAACCCAGAAGGGTGACTCAACGGAAAATCGGAGGACATTTACTTCTAAAGGCGTCCGATTTGACAAAAATTCGTTGGGGAATTAATGAAATAATGAAACTGAAATTAACATTTATTACTGTTCGGTCGTTAAAGGGAATTAATGAAATAATGAAGGTGAAATTGACTTTTATTACTGCTAGGATGCTAGGATACATTGATAGATATTAATTTTTCATAAAAAATAATACGAGTAACGAAACGAAAAATAAAGGGACATTACTGTAATGGGTAGTGAAACAAGAAACATAATATTAATATATATTAACTTATAGTTTAAATGGGTAATGAGAACTAGCTTAGTTAACTAAGAGAATCTTGAAAAGGAAGTTTGAGTTTTCTATAACAATTTCGGTTATGATGAGAAGGATAGCTAATTTCAAGTTTGTTACTAAATCTTGTACTGTAAAATATTTTGAATTTTCATGGTTCCTTTTGCAATAAGAAGATACAAACATAGAAGTCATAGATTGCTTGGAGCAAATATGTAAGTATTATGGATGAAATATTATTTAACATTATAGATAGACTTTCCTTGGAATGGATAAAATATTATTTAGAGTTATTGATAAGTTCTCCTTTTAGCATTATGGATGGAATATTATTTAGCCATCTATGATTGATAGTTAGTCTATGGGCTAAAATTAAAAAAAAAGAAAAAAAACACAAAGTTTCAAACGGGTAATCGGAGTAAACAAAGAAACACAAACACATATAATTTGTCCCTGAGGACTAATCATAGCATAAAAAAGAAAGATCTAAAATTTATCCTTAAAAGTTACACTTTTTTTTTGAGAAGTTGAATCCATTGTTCGTCAAAGGGTCAGGCACGGTAGGCCTGTGGCTGCGGACCAGTGGCTACCTACAGGCCTTGCTGCTGCTGGCAGACCTGTCGCGGCCCTCCTAATGGCTTGCAGGCCCTCAAATATTATTTTCTTTCTCGTTTGAAAAAAAATATTTAAAACTGTGGATGGTGGGCTTGGGTTTGAACCCACAATTTCTTGGTCATTATTATTTTTAAATAATAATATCTTTATATTTATATTTATATTTATATTTTTATTTAATTAANTATTTTAAATAGATTTTTTTTAACATTGGGAGGGTCATGGTTTGAACCCATGACCTCCTAGTTACAATTTTTTTTAATTATATATATGTGTGTGTATATATTTGTTAAAGTAGGAGGTTGGGGTTTGAATCTGCAAATCTCTCACTTAAAAAGTTTTGTTTTGTTTTGTTTTTTGTTTTTTGATTTTTAACTTTTTATTATTATTTTATTTCATCTTGCTTTGGCAGTTGATGTGGTGGTTCGGCCGATGACAAGGTAAGGGTTCGATATGGGTAAATGGCAATTTCAGATTGATTCCTAATCTTAAAATTTTGACTTTTTTTTTTTTGTTTAAATAATAATTTAATAATTTAATATTATTTGAATGCATATTGAACGAGAAACTTTAAACATCAATATCTCTTAAACTGTAAGTCCGATTGAGATGAAATTTGTACTGTTGGAATCATCTCAATGAGTACTACGTATTGAACATAGTTTTAGGGTTAAAAAATGAAGTTGATTTTTCAAGATTTAAAAGGACCAAACTAGCTTATTTTGTTAGATTGATATTTCTAGGCTAACATATGGTAACTTGGAATATTCTAAATTACTTGGATTGTAAATTTCAACAAAACAAAATCAATTCAGGTCATAGTTACTAACTTTCTAGAAAGAAAATTAACAATGACCCTAATCAACTATTAATTATAGTATTAAGATGGGTAAGAGTTACCTGGACCAGTGTATCATTATCTTATCAACATCTCTTGTAATTGATGAAGCTTGATGAGGTATGATCAAATCTTTATCAATTAATGATATTCATGAAAGAAATTTTGTTGGTTGTTGGGATCTAAATGCTTGATCCATTGTTTGTGAAGTCAATGGAAAGGTATCTTCTAACTTGTATCACAAATATATGGTACATCCGGTGATGATCAATGGCTTTCCATGTTGATGAAGTGTTCAGTTGATACGTCGACTGGGCTGCATCGACGGAGCTCTGTCGATGTAGCTGTGTTGACATGACCCCATCGACGCATTCATCCATGCATTAACACGTCTGTCTTTAGCTATAAATAAGCATGCACCCGCTGCATTTAGGCATCTTTTTGAGTAGTCATAGCGAAACTTTTGCAGTTTGTTCCCATAAGAGTTAGACTATTTTCCCAAGTGCATGCTCGTAGTGTGATGCTTGCAATTGTATGAAACCCTTATTCAAGTGTGACGTACTTGGACACGCACATGATCGGCAATAAAGATCGAGATTACTTCAGTATTACAACTTTCACTTAGTTTTAATTGTTTAATTGTTATTGTTATTTATTGTTTTCTTAGTTAATATTTCTTTACCATCATTTACTATTCTTATTGTTAAATGTGGAATAAGTACGACTTAATCATGAACATTGAAGTGTAACTACTTGGTAACCTAGTAGCGTATCTAGGAGCGCTCAAGTAATGTACACTTGGTAATCCCAGAAGTAGTACACGAGGTCCAAGATGCATATGGATGAATAAGGACATATGCTCATCACACTTAGGCTAGCTTAGATTCTCTTCTTCCACTCCCTATTAGCTAAAACAAAGTTATTTTCCATTGCCTCTAGGAGTAGCACTAGTTTAGGCCCACATCATACACCTCACTCTGGACTAAACCATACTTGACAAAGCAAACACTAGTCTAGGTGGGAAGACAGCGAACTGTGATCAACGTGTAACGATCTAGATACCACAACTAGCTCATCCACAGAGTTCGACTGGATCGTGCGTGAACGCTTGTATTTGTATGGTTGAGTGTAGGGGTACCTCGCAACACATCATTGGCATCATTGCCGGGGACGGTGCTAGTTATTTAGATTAGTTATATCATACAAGATTGTTGTAACAAAGTATTCATGATATATCTCTTAGAAAAGAAATTAATTTCAATTAAGCCACACACAAATTCATAACAATGTCTCTCTCACAAGACTATGACAACACAACAACTAGTAGGGCAATACATTGGAGAACCAACAAATTATATGATAATGAAGATGAAGTTTGGAGTACCCAATCTAATGTAGAGGTCTCCTATGAGCATAAATGCAAACAACATCGTCCCAACTCACAACTGCATAACATACCTAGTGACGATGAACCCCTATTGGCCACTAAAAGCTTACCAAAAATACAAGAAGCTATTTGAATATTCTGCAGGCATCGTAAGGAAAGCCGTCTACCCAGGCTTGACTTAAACAACTTTCCTAAGTTTTTAGGAGGCTATGATTTAGATCCCCAACATCATCTACAAGCCTTCCATGATGCCTATGCATGGAATAACATTGATAATGAATGGAAAAAAATTAAGCTCTTTCCTCTTACACTCGTTGGCCAAGTAAAAGTATGGTATAGGTCATTAAAACCAAAATCAATTCGACGTTGGTCGATAATGGTAGAACTCTTCAATGAAAGATATCAAACCTATGCGAGTGTCAGCCTTGAGGAGACAAATCCAAGAGTGGAAACAAGCGTAACATGAACCCTTGGACATGGCCTTAGAAAGATATTATGCACTATTAAACAACTGGCCAGGCCATGGGTTCTCCGAGGAAAGGCTAATGTACTATATCATAGATGGACTCCATAATGAAACAAGGGAAACCCTAGGGATGTATGTCCTAGGTCAACTATATAAGCTACAGACCCACCAACTCCAAGAGCTTATCCAATGGGTAGTAAAAGAAGAAGGATAAATGGCTAAATGGGAGAATGTTGAAAGCTCTCAATAGGCCCAAAAATCAACAAGGGTCCATGATTATTAAGAGGAGAAATCAACTCACTGCAAGGAGGTGGAACCATCTTTGCCAGTACTACAATCATTGGATGAAGTTGAGGCAAAGATCAATAAGATGACAGAGTGGGTGCATGGAAAATATGGAGAATATGCTAACAATAGTAGAGATACAACTATGCCAAATCAAGAAACAGGACAGGACACCACGCAACAATCAGAAAAAAGGATAGAAGATAATAAGAATAATAACTCAACTGCCAACTTCAGATATCAATGCAACGTCTATTTGTATGATCACCCTAAAGGCCAATGCCCAGTTTTGTCACATTTACATGAGCACTGGGGAGGAATGTTACATCCAGATTTCATACAGAAATATCAGGTTGAACCACAATGGAAAAAGCCCCAGTCATGAGGAAGGTCATCGCCAACCCGACCATATCCTTTGTATGTCCCAATGCCAAATGCTTACTATGTTCAACACCATCATCATCCTCTACTTCACCACATCATTATCATTCTCTTGAGTACCATCGACCTAGGTCCTCTCCAACAAGATCAAGACCTCATGTTCCTTATACTTCTCCTTACCCTCAATATTCTCACCCTTCATCTCCTTCTACATCGCCACCAATTGTACCAGCAAGTTTTACACCACAGCATCAAACCAAAAATGTTCTTGTGCTACTACTATCAACCGCAGTGAAAACCCTCCACAATGTTGAAAGTGTCCTTTCTTTAGGTAGGACTGTAGAAAGAGACAGCACAATTCCGAAACCATTGCATCCTCTAACTTAGCATAAGTTCAACGTTGTGATGCATATGCCTCCTCGAACTCAATGCCTCCTGTTACTCTATCTGGGCCACTAATCAACACTCCAACAACCATGGGGCCCAATCAATATTGCCACATGGGGAGACATGTTGATCCTTGCATACCATCTTACGGTCACAAATACCATAGTGGGTCAACTCCTTATAAATTAACCACATCTTATAACTTGCCCCACTATGTCAACTCTAATCAAGTGTGTGAACCCCAATGGGGTAAGTATGACCGGGTTCCAATATTTCCAACATGCAAGGATCCCCACTTTTCATTTATTAATTTTAGCTATGCTTAACCATTTAAGTTATGGGGGGTATCCCCCATTCTAACAATAAAAAAATTAATAATTTTTTTTCTTTTCTTTAATTTTACAATTTTTTGTTTTCTAGTTTTTCATCTTTCAAATTATTGTTTTGTCTTTTTGTCTTTGTTTTGTCTTTTTGCGAGTAATCTCATCCATGAATAAGACACTCACGTGACTCGTTAGTTGAGATGTTTTTCTATGCTATCAAGTCTTAGGTGATTAATTATTTGGACAACGAACCCACCACATCCACCCAACCATTCTATTAATAAGAGGTTCTACTTTGGGTATGATGATATTCTTGTCATCCTAAAACTTAAAAGTAATTTTGTGCTCATTATGCCCAGAGTAAAAAATGATGAACTAAGAGGGAATGGCCAGGGTGTGACATCAAGCTAACTTGTGGATTCTCTTTGGTGACATCTATAGGTTCTATTATGTAGCTTGGTTGTACTAAGATCCTTATAGATCTAACGAAAAATGGAAGTAAGAGTAACAAAGGCACTCAATAGAAACTCAATGCTATTCTAGGGGTCCCACTAGAAAGACATGCACCCATGCCTGAAGGTTGGTGGCTTCTCTGATTCACTATTGGAAGGACAAAGAGAAGATGGACTAGNCATGCCTGAAGGTTGGTGGCTTCTCCGATTCACTATTGGAAGGACACAGAGAAGATGGACCAGACAAGAAAAGATCAAAGAAAGATTGTGTGTGTGTGCCACAGATTCCAAATCACTCCTTCCTTGGACAAAATGCCCAGTGATCGTACTCCTTGTTGTCATGGTGCTCTTATGGTTGTCCATCATTGGATAAAACAATGCGATGTTACTAATCGGAGGAATGGACTTGGTCTTGATTTTGGAGCGATGGGCTAATGACACATTAATCATGCCCTACACTCAAGATTCATTATGCCCTAAGTTAATTACCTCACGTCCCAATCTCTACAATCCCTTCTCTGATTCATCCCATCTTGTTGTTCATGTATTTGTGACTCGTGTCTTATGTAGCATTGAATTCATACCTCATCATGGTGGTATCTACATGTGTTTGTTTTGTTGCATCGGTGTAGATTAAATTTAACCCTTCTAGTTCCTATGGACATTTTAAGGTGTGGTTACACAAGGGAATTATAGGTTGAAACCTACTTTGGGGAGGGCCCACTTGCGTGACTTTTGTAATTTGTACTTTTTGCACATCACCACATCATTTTATACCCTCCGAGTACTTCATTGCCAAATCTATTCTTTCCTTTGTCATCATTTTATCAAACGTTCCTCAAAACCATTACGTGTCCTTTGATGTGTCACCTAAACAAATCAGGTTTGATATGAAACTTTTAGGGAAACTTTCTTGAAAAAATTTCTAACTCTAAAATCACACTAAGCAAAGAATTAAATATTTATTAAAGGAAATGAGTAAGGTATGAAATAATTAAACTTCTTATAATAACCTTACTAATAATTTATCTTTGTGTGATTATAGATGGCCCCTAAAAGAGGACAACAAGGAGGACCTTCTCAAGGTGCAACTGAATGCCCAGGGGGAGGCAAAGGCCAAGGACCTCATGTAGAACATGTAGAGCAGGAGGCATAATTATTCAGCATCCATCAAGGACCTCCTGTCACTACACAATATGGCCAAGCAAAAGGAGAAGAGGTTAGGGCCAGAGCCTATGAAGAGGAATGACAGTTGTTTGTGGCTTATTATGTCAAGGCCAACAGATGTTTTCACAACTGCCATGTCCATGGGAGGTACTGACTCCATTAAACCTTGGAACATTAGCATGAACGGCTCCTGCTCCTTGGATAGAAGAGGAGAAACTTCAGGTGCTTTTTCAATGATATCAATCTTAGAAGCCTAAAGCGCAGGATAAAGGAAGAGACCCATGGAGGAACCACCACCACTAGGAACCACATGAGTTCCAATAAATTTTGTAATTTTGTGTCTATGTCCCAATTTTTTCATATTCAATTCTTCACTGTGGCATGAATAAATTTGTAGTCACTTAATAATCCCATACCTATCCACTGTGTAATCAATTAAACTTTTTCCTCACCTTCTTTGACTTGAGGATGAGTTGTTATTCAGTTGTGGGGGTATAATGAAGTGTTCAGTTGATACATCGACTAGGCCGTGTCGATGAAGCCCCATCAACGTGGCCACGTTGATGTGGCCCCATCGACGCATCCATCCATGTGTTAACATGGCCTTGTTTACGCAGAGTCTATCTTTAGCTATAGATAAGCACACACCCACTACACTTAGGCATCTTTTTGAGTAGTCATAGTGAAACTGTTGTAGTTTATTCCCATAGGAGTTAGACTATTTTCCCAAGTGCATGCCTGCAGTGTGATGCTTGTAATTGTATGGAACCTTTATTTGAGTGTGACGTACTTGTACATGCACATGATCGGCAATAAAGATCGAGATTGAAACACCACTAATTTTGGCCTAACACTTTGAAACGAGAACAACCCAGAGCCTTTTTAGCTTTTGGGAGACAAAAATTTGACTAAGGCATGGAGTTCACACTCGGCTTGTCAAGCTAGCTTGCGCATGCTCAGCTTGTCAAGCTAGCTTGACCACACTCAGCTTGTCAAGCTATCTTACTCACACTTGGCTTGTCAAGCTACCTTGCCCATGCTCAGCTTGTCAAGCTAGCTTATTCACACTTGGCTTGTCAAGCTAGCAGCTTGTCAAGCTAGCTTACTCACGCTCGGCTTGTCAAGCTAGCTTGCCCTCAACGTGAGCAACTCCAACGACTTCAAGATCAAGTAAAGATGGTTTAATCTAAGGGTGCAAGTCATCCTCAAGGGTCACTATTGTTCACTTCAAGTTTCAGCATTCAGGAGTTTAGATTTCAGGCCATATTTCACAAATTTTCCCAGGTCACGTTGGAAGCGTGAGTATAGCATGAGTGCTAAATCATCTAGCGTGAGCAACTCTAAGAGCCTTAAAACCAAGTCAAAATGGTCTGACTTCGAAGGTGCAAGTCATCCTCAAGGTCCATTAATGACTACTTCAAGTCCTAGCCTCCAAAATTCTAGACTTTAGGACCAAGATCACAAAGATTTTGCTACTCACGCTGAGGTCACGTTGACAGCGTGAGCCCAGTGTGAGCTACCAAAAGTGGCTCAAATCAAGACACACTCAAGCTTAGTTTTCAACATGCAGTTCACTCTAAGGGTCAAACACAGTTAGGTAATTGTTGCATTCAAAGAATAGGCTTCAAAGATCAAAAATTGGTGTGAAATAGGTCATTTTCATTAGGTCACGCTGAGGTCACGTTGGCAGCGTGAGTACAACGTTAGTACTGATCACGCCTAGTCAAAAGCACGCAAAACACATGCTGAGGACATGTCAAGATAGAATAAACTCACGCTGGAAGCTTTTGTGGAATAGAGATGCCTCAAACAGCCACAAAATCACTCACGTTGACATCCTGCAGTAGTCAATCCACGGATCGAGAAGTTCCAAGCGAGTTAGAGTCAATTTCTTTTATTGTACACTAGCATCTTTGTAAATTTTCATCATTTGTGAGCTTGTCAAGCTCTTACATTCCAAATTGTATATGCTTCTATGGGCGTAAGCTAGCTTGTGTAAGCCAACACACGCTGTAAGATATAGTGCATCCGGTCAAGAACGTAGCTTGCCTATGCATGTCCAATTCACACACAGCTGTCCATCAAACATGTGTCACATGATCTGTTTTCCTTTCATCTCTCAGCTGTTGATTCCATCCATGAAACCCACACTCGAGCCTAGCCAAACCTTATAAATACTTTGTCCATTCACATAAACAGGGTTGGAAATTTTGAAGGTTGACAGCTTAGGGAGCATCGACTAGAAACTTTGGATGCTCGGGCACACATGACTCCTAGCATCCAAGCACCTGTAAACACATCAATCTGGGGCTTAGCGCTTGACTTGCAATCCACATATGCAACTATGCTTTGACCGATGCACATTCTTGTTAAGTAATACAATTCTTGTTAAGCAATACAATACAGTTTATTATTGCCTTCCATTACATTGTTCGCTTTATTTTTTATCTATTTTACGTTTTCTGCATACGTTGTCGCAGTCATGCTTTGTTTACATTTTGTATGTCACCAGTTATGATAACCCCAGCTCAGGCCATAGCTTATGCTTGGGGAAGTCCTTGGTTGATTTACGTGCAGACCATCCAAGGCACTCTACCTTCGTTTTCTTTTCTAGCTTGCCCTCACACGAAGGTAGGGTCGGCTGTGTCTCTCCGGCAATCTTTCAGCATTTGTTTTTCCCTTCCAGCCTCACATCGACGATTTCGGTCAATACAGAGATTACTTCATCATTATAGCATTCACTTAGTTTTAATTGTTTAATTATGATTGTTAATTGTTATTGTTATTTATTGTTTTCTTAGTTAATATTTCTTTACCATCATATACTATTCCTATTGTTAAATGCAGAATGAGTACAACTTAATCACGAATATTGAAGTGTAACTACTTGGTAACCCAGTAGCGTATCTAGGAGTGCTCAAGTAATGTATGCTTGGTAATTTTAGAAGTAGTACACGAGGTCCAAGATGTGTACGGATGATTAAGGATAGATGCTCACCGCAATTAGGCTAGCTTAGATTCTCTTCTTCCATTCCCTATTAGCTAAAATGGAGTTATTTTCCATTGCCTATAGGAGTAGCACTAATTTAGGCCCACATCATACACCTCACTCTAAAGTAAACCATACGTGACAAAGAAAATACTAGTCCATGTGGAAAGAAAATGAACTGCTATCAACGTGTAATGATCTAGATACCACAACTAGCCCATCCACGGAGTTCGATCGGATCATGCGTAAATGCTTATATTCGTATGGTTGAGTGTAGGGATACCTCGCCACTCATCACATGTGTTGTGGCTTCAAGGTTCATCATCAAGCTCATGTTGTAGTTTAGCCCATGATTTTGAATGGTCCTTGGGTCATGGTTTACTCTGATACCAATTGTGACATCCCATTCCCAGATGTCGTGGAAAATGTCAAATATACGATATATTAGACATTATGCGTATGAAGAAAACATACCAAATGAAAAATATAAGTAAAATTCAGTATTATGTATAAAGGAAATAATAGGAAAAATGCAGAAAATAAAATAAAATAATGCTTTATTGATATGGAAGAGTGTATTCGGATCATTCTCTGAGAGTGTTTCTTGGGGTTTTCTTCCTTTGGCATCTATCCCTTAGAGGCAATCCAACACTACCACCATGGTTAGGCCTATAACCTAGCCAAAAGGATGGGCCAATCCCCTTCCTATTCTGCTTCACCTAGCTTCCTGTAACTTGCCTATATTGGCTCCACCACCCCATGACTTGTCTGTACTAGCTCTGCCATTCCCATGTTGGCACAACCTCTAACCTCGGGTATAAATGCCTTAGGTCAAACCCCCAAAATTTCCTCAAGAGACACGTCAGTTTTTACAAAATGCCCTTTTGGGTCTTAATCACAATACCTTTTTTGGGTCTTATTAAGATAACAATAACACTTGTTATGAAAAGACACCACCTTCATTAGGCAACCACATCATTTGGAAATGGGGACATGACATATCCCATTGAGTAATAGGTGATATCTGGCTATGTTGTGAATGTAGGTGCTATAACTATTAAGGTGTAGTTCATCTTATGTCTGCTCTAGGATGTTTGGTTGATTTTATACTTAAGGATGGAGTCAAATGATACTTCATCAAAGTAGTACTATTACACTTGGTATCAAAGCTATGGTTTTTGGTTTGAGGCTAGTGGTAATTCTAGGTATGTGATTTGTCATCATGATTCATTATTTGTAACTCATGTACTACCAGGACATATAAAAATAAGAGTAAACAAAGTCTAAATATTAACAATAACCCTCCTAGTCCCAATCCTCATAATGGATCAAATGGAGATGACATCTGGGATAGTCATATGTACAATGAGATGTGCATAAAAATGAGGATGTTAAGATGATTGTTGAGAGAGATATTGATGAATCTTTTAAAAAGACACAAGAATTATGGGTCCATTTATTACAAGAAGAGAACATCATCATGCATAGTCTACCTGCTACAAAGAAATCTTGTATGATTCAAGAGTTTGTTGATTCGATGAAGGCTCCTTTCCTTCCAGAGTTAGGCTCTAGCACAAAATGCAAACTCATTCTAACTGCAAAATTTATGTTCAAGAACCAAGTGGAGAAACTTGGAAATGTTGTTGATTATCTGTAGCTAGCCAACCAAGATCTTTGTGATGAAAATTAGGAGTTGCCTTTATTGCTAGAAACTTAGCATGCTTTGTTCAAAAGCTAATAAAATAAGATTGAGATCTTGGAAAAGAAATTAGATGATGAGATTGGGATCATGAAAGATTAGTTAATAGTGTAAGAAAGCACATTGGCATTGGGGGTGAGTTGACCAATTTTCAAGTTTTGAGAAAAGGAACCAAAAATCTATAAGAGAAATAGGGATGATGCTATGATAGATGTGTTTCTATTTGAGATAGAAGATTTTCTAAAGATGTATGAATATTTCATTGAAAGATAAGCTCATGTTGCTATGAAATTCTTGGGTAAAATAGCACAAATTTAGTATCTTAACATCCATAAAAGACTAGGATAGATAGGCCCATCAGAACTTGGGACTAGTTTAAGGAAGCATTGATTGAGAACTTTTGTCTTGGTACTTTCATTGACAAAGCTTGGGTGAAGCTAAAAGAGATTGAACAAATAAAAGATCTAGAAGAGTATACTTAGAAATACTAAAATACCATCATATAAATCTTGAATATTAGTGAGAATAATAAGTACAAATTATTTCTCAAGGACCTAAAACCTGGGGATCAATGTGAGCTCAAAACTTGCAAAATTACAGGATTCAGAAAAGCCATCCAAGTTTCTCGTAATTTGTCTAATTGCAATGTGGGAAAGAAGGATAAGGCTATAATGGAGTAGCCTCTTGAAAGTAAGAAAGAGAAAAATAAGTCTTGGAGAGGGGATGGGTAGGTGAATTTGGATGGATTAAGAGGATCTTATGCTTATTCAACTTTAGGTAAACAAACCTCATCCTAGGGACATGGGAATTGTCAAGCTTTGTAAGAATAGTGGGAGTTATTAAATAAGTGACCATATTTTGAAGGGTTCTCTCAATATCCTTCAAGATGTATAGGTTTAAAATGCTACATCTATGGTAAAGGGCATTATTTTTGAAAATGCTCCCAAAATCTTCACACCAAAAGTGATGGTAATAGACTAGATGAGATTCATAGGTTAAACATGATTGTATATTAACCTCATGATAAATTAATGAACTCTAATGGGAATCATGAAGAGAAATATATGAGAATTTTAAAATCCTTATTATAGGTACATGAGGGTCTGATCACCTTAGTGCAAGGTGGAGGATTTACTATTTAAACAAGGTAGCGAGGATCATGAAAATTTGAATGTGCTTGGCTTGTTATGACTACTTCCATCATGAATTGATTCTAGGTAGAAAGAAAATAAAATGCATGCATATGAGTGAGTTCTGGAGGAGATTTTTATGGAGAACATGTTCTTGATAGTGAGTATGGACAAGTGGTATATGTTCTTGACTATGTCTTTGAGGAGGAAGCATGGATATGTGAATGTACCTTTGAGTAGAAAGGATAAAATTTTTACTACATCTACAACTAGGAAGTGTAGGATTCTAAATACATATTTAAGTATGAAGCATAGGATTATGAATGTATCTTAAAGTATGAAGCATAGGATGTTGACTATGTCTTCAAGAAAGAAGCATAGGATTCTCATTGTGTCTTCAAGTAGGAAGCATATAATTTTAATTATGTCTTCAAGATGGAAGTGTAAGATCATGACTACTTATTTAAGAAAAAAACACATGATTTGGACCATATCTTTTAAGTAGGAAGCATAGGATTGAGATGGAGGAATAAGTGCCTTCAAAAGAATGCACCTTTGTATCACTACAAGCATAGAAAGATGGTTTACATTTTAAGAAATTATCACTGTAGGTAGCAAGGCTGATATAGTTTTCATGAAAAAGGATAAGCCATTTCATGTTAAATTGAGCTTTGATGAGTCGCGATATTGAACCCCTGATATTGGACCCTCGATATCGGGTATGTGATATTGGAGGTGCCAAAGTGATATCAGACATGCCATATCAGAACTTGTCTCATCACCTATAAATAAGAGATAAGGGCACTTGATTTCGTAGTTAGTTTTCTTAGTCCCTTAGCCAAACTCTTGCAGTTTTCCCTTTCCAAAGTTAGAATTGTTTTTGAGTGTTTGTAGTAGGAGTCATAAAGTAAACGGATCTTTATTTGAGCATTGTGTACCTGAGCACACCTTGTGTTTGGAAAAAAATAAAAACTTTGTGATAAACCTTGCAACATTTAGAATAGCTTAATTATTTCATTTAAATGTTATTTATTATTACTTGCTACTCTCATTAGCTAATTAATGTTATTTTATTGAATTGTTAATTATCAACGAATTAGCACACTTAGTACGACCACTTCGAGCATACGTGGAACACTTGGTAACCCAGTAATGACTAGTGTTTGGTAATCCCAGTAGTGTTACATTGGTTCAGGATGTATTCGACAAGTGGGGGTGGATGCTAGTGTTAGGGCTAGTTAGAGAATAGTTAACTAGTTAAATCAAATTAGTTATTAAATTATTTCATTTCTCCACTTTAAGCACTAGGAACATAAAACATAAGAAAGCATAAAAATCATATAGCTCAAGTTTTCTTAACCATACAATTATGCTTTACAAGTAAGCTTGGGAAGATAATGATCGCATAACCCATCCTTGTTCTGTGTAAGTGCATAAACACTTAATCCTTGGAGTTCAACCAGATCATGTGTAATGCTCGTATTCATATGGTTGGGCATAGGGGTACCTCACCACTCATCATTGGTGCCGTTGTTGGGGATTTTGTTGTTTTTCATTGATTAGAACTTAGGAAATTTTTCCATCATTGGAACAAATCCTTAAGGTTAGTTATCCTACAATCATTGAAAAAGAGTATTGCACACTGAATAATTAATCATGTCTCCTTCTTCTTATGAGAGTGCTTCACCGACTAGGTTTGACACAAATGAATAATTAGAGGCGTAGTACACATGATGACCCCCTAGGTCCCCAATAGTTTCGCATGGTATATGCTCATCCTGATGAGTATATATCAAACTTTACCTTTATCCTCCACCAAGATGAACAACTACGTTGGCATGATTTAGAAGGTAACATAGTGTTACCTCCTGATTGCTTAGTCCCAAGCATGCTTCTTCATGCTCTTACATGAATTGGTATGTAGCACTTACAGGAAGAGTACATTGTGCATGAACACAACTTGAGAGAGTATCGATCTATAGAGGCACAATGCCAAAGGGACCTACAACAAGAGAGACATTAAAAATCTATGAAAGGAAAGTGGTCTTAGGATGTTCCGTATGTCCTAAGTAAAAATAAGGGTGGTGAACCTGCCTCAGAAGGTTTTCCACAAAATGATGTTCCTCTCATTGACTTCGGTCAATGAGTTGTGTATTAGAATCTTTACTCAACTATTAATAACCCAGGTTTTGATACCAATGGACAAAAAGAGTCTGAAAAAGGAACGCTAACATGTGACATTGATGGACATTCTGATCGTAACTGCGATTGAGGTCGAGATCACCAAAGAGAAAGTGATAGACGCTGTCACGGTGCCAGTCCTCCTTCCTCTTTACCTTCATCATTTCCTTCCCCCTCTCCTTTGAGATCTAAATGTAGTTGCAAAGGAAAAGACCATGAGAACAATGGTAAGTGAAATAGAGATCATAGACAAAATAGTTGAGAAAGGGGATGAGGGCATTCCAGAGAAACACATCAAAAAAGAAGGGAGATTAGGGAACAACATAGGCATCATAGATGCCATAGATAATACAATCACGATGAACCCCTACTCACCACCCAAAGTATGTTAGACATAACAGAGGCTGTTAAGATTCCAACAAGGCACTAGAAGGATAGTAGGATCAAAAGACTACACATGAACAACATCCCACAATTTAAAGGAGGATAAAATGCTGATCCTCAAAACCATCCAAAAGCATTTCATGAAGCATGTTCCTTGCAAAATATAGAAAATGAGTGGCAAAAACTAAAGTTGTTTCCATGGACATTGACCAAGGAAGCAGAAAGCTAGTACTAGTCCTTAGAACCAAAATCCATTCGTCGATGGAGTACCATGTTAGAGTTATTCAATAATAAGTATCAAACATACTCTCGAGTGTCCAACTTGCATTGGAAAATCCAAGGATGGAAACAAGGAGGACACAAACCCTTGGATGCTGCCATGGGTTGATATTATGCATTATTACATCATTGCCCTAGCCATGGTTACTCGCAAAGGGAACAACTATGCCATCTTGTGGATGGGCTTAGGTACGAAACGTGAAGAACCCTTGGGACTTATGCCCAAGGAAGGCTATCTGAGCTTAGAGCCCATCAAATACAAAGATTGTTGGAGCAAGTTGCCAAGGAGGAAGGTAAGTTAAGGAAAAGAGAAAGTATGGAGGAATACAACAGAGGTCCTTCCCTCCAAAAGAAGGAAGTTAGATTTTGTGAAGATGAAGAAGAGTCACCACTCAAAGAGATGGTGAATAGGAAGACTTTGCCCATTCAAAAATTTGCATTAGATGTATTGACAAAGGTAGATCAATTATGGAACTCCCTAGATGATAAATTTCAAACTATTCTAAAAATAGTCAAGGAGTCTAGAGAGCAAAGTAGTGATCGAGAGAGAAGGAAAAAGAAAGAAGCTAAGTTTGCACATAGCAAAGGTAAGGGCAAAGTTGCTATCATTGAAGAGGTTGTGGATTCAGAAATAGACAATGATGGAAGATGTGAGATATGCTAATATGACCATCTTAAATGATGTTTCCTAATAGTCTCACACCTACAAGAGTTTGGGGTGTATGCACTAAACCCACGGTTAAACAGATGGCAAGCACCTAGAAGGTTACCTTATCCTTAAGGTAACCCAAGGTAGTTCCACCAACCCTTGATGTATTATCCAAGTAGAGCTCCACCACAACTAAATGAACAGTATCAACAATGGAAACATCCATAATCATGGGTAATGTCATTACTACAT
>MNCI01033651.1:0-27428 GCA_015680685.1 Gnetum montanum | reverse complement strand
AACAGAGGTCCTTCCCTCCAAAAGAAGGAAGTTAGATTTTGTGAAGATGAAGAAGAGTCACCACTCAAAGAGATGGTGAATAGGAAGACTTTGCCCATTCAAAAATTTGCATTAGATGTATTGACAAAGGTAGATCAATTATGGAACTCCCTAGATGATAAATTTCAAACTATTCTAAAAATAGTCAAGGAGTCTAGAGAGCAAAGTAGTGATCGAGAGAGAAGGAAAAAGAAAGAAGCTAAGTTTGCACATAGCAAAGGTAAGGGCAAAGTTGCTATCATTGAAGAGGTTGTGGATTCAGAAATAGACAATGATGGAAGATGTGAGATATGCTAATATGACCATCTTAAATGATGTTTCCTAATAGTCTCACACCTACAAGAGTTTGGGGTGTATGCACTAAACCCACGGTTAAACAGATGGCAAGCACCTAGAAGGTTACCTTATCCTTAAGGTAACCCAAGGTAGTTCCACCAACCCTTGATGTATTATCCAAGTAGAGCTCCACCACAACTAAATGAACAGTATCAACAATGGAAACATCCATAATCATGGGTAATGTCATTACTACATCAACAATACCCTTAGCATCAACTTGACCCATACGGGTATTACGTGTAGCAGCTAATCTCTCAATGTGACTCCACTAGTCACGTTGCTCCTCAGCCTTACTACCAAACGCACGAGTACTATAGAACTCTTTCTCCTAGGAGTGATGTTTTACAAATTTACTATCCTTCTCATCCGACCACACCTATTTCACCATTAGCTCCACTACCACCTGCTCCAACTATGTAGGGTGAGCTTCCTACCTAGCCACAGTAACACAACACTACAAGGGTTTTCAATCCTCAACCTATTGTTGGTTCAGACAACCACATAAAGAAGATGCCCTTCTTTAGAACCAATAGTCCAATCAGGTTCTTACAGCCACAAGCAGCTAATTGTCCAATTACCTCACCATCATTTGAATCTTCGGAGCTTCCTTTGAACCAAAAATCGCACCCAACATACATGGTCATGTTGACTCATGCCATTACTGATTGGATTAAAGTTGGCCATCTTCCTAGGAAATTCTTTGATCTTGGAATTCCTCTTAGATATTTGCAAATCACTAAGAATGAGCCTTGCAAAGGTCTTTTGGATTTAGATTCTAGTGTTAACTTAATCTCTCAAGAAATGTACAAAGCTTGGAACCTACCTCCACTAAAAAAGAGTAACATTCATTTAGAGTTGGCAACCAGCCATCACTGTCCCATTAGGACTAGTGGAGGACATTGTCACCACTATTTATGTGGTCGTATTCAACTGATTTCCTAATGATTCAAGTCAACAACTGTAAGGGAGACTTCCCAATCATAATAAGAAGAGCATGGCTAAGCACGATTGATGCATGCCTAGGAATACATTATCTTTCCCTAGAAATATCAAAGGAAAATACATTTGGAAAGATCGAGAAGAAGAAAGTTCCATGCATTGCATATAGTAACACAGGGTGCAACTACGTGCAAAATTTCTAGTTTGTACAACTTTTAACATTGTTTGCATGCAATCAATGTGCACAAGTGACTAACATACAAAGATGCATGTATGCAGCAGCCACAAGAGAGGAAGACACCTAGTGGCTGACAGCTAGCCAAGAGAGCAATTCAAATCTATGCATGGAACCAGTTGAGAGCTTGACTTATGCCTATATCAATAGCATAGATACATTAGAGCAAGTCCATTGCCAACTTCCAAGTCCTGACATTGAAAATATCAATTGGGGGAAGTTGAAAATTTTTGGCGAGTTTAATCGAGAGCCCCTCGAATTAAAATTTTTGCCCATCGGTATGGAATATACATTTCTCCAGAATGATAAACTGGTAATCATTAGCACTAAGCTTTCTCCTCAACAAAAGGAAAGACTATTGAAGATGGTAAATAAATGGTCGAAAGCCTTTGCTTGGTCATATCCTGAATTATCCAGAATAAATCCTAGGATATGCCAACATAGAATTTACATTGACCCTTCCATGAAGCCTCAACAACAATTGCAAAGGCAATTGAACCCAAAGCTTAAGCAAGTGGTTAAATAAGAAATTAAAAAACTTCTAAAAGCTAGGTTCATCTACCCCATTGCTGATAGTGAATGGGTTAGTCCATTAGTCATTGTGCCTAAAAAGGGAGGTAAATGGAGGGTGTGTATAGACTTTAGGCTGTTAAACATGGAAAAATTTAAAGACCATTTCCCATTACCATTCATTGACCAAGTCCTAGATACCATTGTAAGGCATTGCTATTATAGTTTTCTGGATGGTTACAATGGATACAATCAAATTCAAATAGCACTAGAAGACCAAGCCAAGACTACATTTACAAGCCTTGGGGGATATTTGCATACAGGTAGATGTCATTTGGCTTGTGCAATGCCCCAACAACATTTCAACGTTTGGTTCTAACTATATTTTAGTAGCAAATAGGGAATGGTGTAAAGATCTTTATGGACGATTTCTCCACCTATGGAGTGGACTTTGAACAAGCATTGTACCGATTAGAGCAAGTACTAAAATGATGTGTAGAAACCAACTTAAGGCTCAATTGGCAAAAAATCCATTTAATGGTCCAAGAAGGCATTGTGTTAGGGCATAAGATTTCACAAACAAGGATAGAGGTAGATCCCGAAAAGATTAAAGTCATCCAAGGAATCACTCGTCAACCTAAAACTGTAAAAGATATTTGATCATTCCTTGGACATACTGGCTATTATAGACACTTCATTGAGAACTTTTCAAAGATTGCAAAACCATTGGTATAATTAATGAAGAAGGATGTACCCTTTGAATGGACCAAGGAATGTGAGCTAGCTTACCAAACCTTTCCATGAGCCTAAAATGGCCAGTACTAACACTACCTCTATTAATGGACAACCTTGCTCATTATTTTAGATCTCCTACTTCTAACTTAGTTGTGGGGGAGATGGCCACTAATGCTAACCATTCTAAAGCCCCTAGTTTCTTTGTCTTTTTTTGTTTTGTTTTACACATTCTTCATCTTTACTTATTTTTGTTTTACACCATCGTTAACATTTTTACTATTTCTTTCTCTATTATATTTTGTTTGAATTACTCTCACCTGTCGTATAATAAGTGCTCATGATGGTGGATTGTACTATAATGGTGTTGATCACTAATGTTTGGTTTTTACCTTTGACTTTTAATGTTGATGCTAAGATATGGTTTCTTTTGATAAAACAGGCAATGAGTCCACGTCATCCATTCATCCATACAACTCCATGGTCTTCCTTTATTTTGGAAATGTACTATCCTTTTTTCTAAGAAAACTTATTAATGAATTTGTAGCATGGTATTCTTCAAATCAAGGAAAGATACAAATGGATTGAAAAGGGTGTGACTTCAAGGGGATTCGACGCATTTGTACTAGCTATTCTCTTGGGCACTTGGATATTTTTCATAGGTTTTCCACCATTCCACTATTGACCAATATTAGGAATTTAACTAAATTAAATAAGTCTTTGCATGGTGTGGTTCTCACTCAAAAAAAAAAAAAAAATATTGGTGGGAATTCAAAGCATACCCCTTAGACATAATAAAGAAACATGGGCTAAAAGCATTGGTTATGCCACTGGAAAGACATGTTACCCATGCCTGAAGGTTCCCTCTAACCATGACCCTTCCTCACTTCCTGTTTCTCTATTCTTCTCCTTTTGTAATGGTGGTTGCTTTGTGAAAACATTCTCGTTGCTTCAGGAGGATGGGTTGGTCAAGTGTGTTGATGCGAGGTCACTGGATGTGGTTAGTTTTAATCTGGATTTGGGCCAAATTTTATTAAGTCACCTTAATTACATACTACACAAGGGATTTTACACAACCTTGATTTTGGGATTCTATTCTGTTCCATTTTCTCTTTCCGTATTACTTTCCATATTCCACCTCATTGCTGATTTTATGATTAGTCTATATCTTGGTTGATGCATTGTTATTCTTTGGTAAATTCTTGTGGGTAAGTTCTTAACCATTATTTCCATATGACATTCCTAGAGCCTATGGACTCTTTTGTTTGTGGGTTTGTCAGGGCATCAAGGGCATGAGCCTACTTTGGGGAGGACCCACTAGCATTCCTTTTTGGTGCAATTGTTAAGTTCTTTCCCTTAAATATTTCCTGCTATCAACTATTTCTTGTTTCACCCCATCCATGACATCTATTTTTCTATTTGTTTTATTGGCTTCACCGTTATTATTTCTCTCATGTTTCTTATTCTTTAGTTTTCCATCCTATTGCTACCAGAGGTTCACTCTTAGTCGTGGGGGCTTGTTGAAAATTTTTCCATTTCATTAGTTGTCTCACCCCTACACCTTGGGTAGTTATTAGTTGCAAACGTCTAACCCAGTATCTACCCCACAACCTAGCCAATATGCTTCATATTGAGGCAAGGTATCAATTACATTATACTTTATCCAACCTCACTAAATTGTGATCTTGTTATGTGTGTAGATGGCGATCACATGAACAATGGACTGGGATAGAAGGGAGCACTTAGGATGGACTTGAGCAAAAAGCATTTATGTAGAGAACAAGCTTGATCATGTGGCCATGGATGAACAACGTTGTGCACATTTTTGACATCGATAGCAACATGCCTTATTTTCTTTTCTCTCTCTCTTCAAGCTATCAAATGAGGGTTTGGATGTCATCTATGTACAATGTCCACCATAATGGTTATGAACACCAATGATGTAATATGTTTGTCTATCCATTTACCAGGCACTTTGAGTCTATCATTTTATGTCACCGTTAGTTGTTGTTCAGTCAATAATCCCATACCTTCCCAATATTTTGTAAGGAACTCAAGGACAAGTTTTCATTCAGTCATGGGGGTATGATGAGTCATGATATCGGATCCTCGATATTGGACCCGCGATATTAGACCCTCGATATCGGGTACGCGATCTCAGAGATGCCAAAGCAATATTGGACATGCGATATCAGAACTTATCTCATTGCCTATAAATAAGAGACAAGGGAACTTGATTTTGTAGTTAGTTTTTTTAGTCCCTTAGCTAAACTCTTGTAGTTTTCCATTTCCAAAGTTAGAATTATTTCTGAGTGTCCATAGTAGGAGTCATAAAGTGAATGGATCTTTGTTCGAGCATTATGTACCTGAGCACACCTTGTGTCCAAAAATAAAGATGAACTTTGTGATAAACCTTGCAAGATTCAGAATAGCTTAATTATTTCATTTAAATGTTATTTACTATTACTTGCTACTCTCATTAGTTAATTAATGTTATTTTATTGAATTGTTAATTATCAAAAAATTAGCACGCTCAGTACAACCACTTTGAGCATACGTGGAACACTTGGTAACCCAGTAACGACTAGCGTTTGGTAATCCCAGTAGTGTTTCACTGGTTCAGGATGTGTCCAACAAGTGGGAGTAGATGCTAGTGTTAGGGCTAGTTAGAGAATAGTTAACTAGTTAAATCAAATTAGTTATTAAATTATTTCATTTCTCCACTTTAAGCACTAGGAACATAAAACATAAGAAAGCATAAAAATCATATAGCTCAAGTTTTCTTAACCATACAATTGTGCTTTACAAGTAAGCTTGGGAAGACAATGATCGCATAACCCATCCTTGTTCTGTGTAAGTGCATAAACACTTAATCCTTGGAGTTTGACCAGATCACGTGTAATGCTTGTATTCATATGGTTGGGCATAGGGGTACCTCACCACTCATCAAGCTTAAAATTTGTACTTTATTATGGATTACCCTAGCCATTGTACCTTCTTGTCTATAATTGTCAAATGGATTCTGAGGTATTTGATACTTTTGATATCTATTGTGCTTTTCATGTTTGAAGGGACATATAGATAAGACTTAAGCTCTAAGAATGTCACTTCTTTCAAGTGGAGAAAAGTATAAGAAAACATACCTTGTTATTGGATCGAAGGCTATTTCCCTTTGAATTAGGAATTGGAGGAGTGTGAAAATTCTAATTGGTTTCATGCTATCACAATGATTACTAAAGAACTACATTGGCCTTGATTTCTTTATGTACTTCATCATAAGAATATGCAAGCTTGTGGAGGATATTTGGCTTTGTTCCTTGAGCCATCATCATTCCCTTTGAAAGTGACACTTAGGGCTAGATATGTTAGAGTAGGAATATGTCTTATCTTTTCTAGGAGAATAATGACTCTTGTTATTATGTGTATATGTTGTGATGGTCATATGCTTATGTGTGTCATGTTGGTCATGTCACATATGTGATTTCATGTGAAGTACTCGATAGACTAATGGGTGATGTGCATTTATGTTGTACATGCAAGTGTTGTAACTATCAAGGTGTAGTCCATCCTAGGCTTGCTTTGGGATGTCTAGTTGATTTTGTACTAAGGATGGTATTGAACAATGCTTTGCCAAAGCAATACCATTACATTCATTTCCCACTTTTTGTACACATCTCTAACATATGCTAACATTACTATGTTATCAAGTATTTGTTTTTGGGATACCAAGTGATATGCTTCCATCATTACCATATATTAATATGTTTATGCTCAAAGCTAGTCATACTCATGTAATCATAACTATTATACATTGAATCATAAATTACTAATTAGTAGTAAGAAAAAATAAACATGAAGCTAAAGTGCATTTGAAATAAGTTGCATTGAATCTAAATTTATGCTAAGTCAAAGTGCTACAATGAAATGAAACAATATCAATTTTAATATTATTAAGTAATATGTTCAATTATAAAATTCTCAAATAAATATTTTGAATAATCGCTTCAAACCACACTACAAGCACTTGCTAACTGTTCTAAGTTTTATGATGAAAAACTAATAGAGTTTTTCTTAGGTGATGAGTGTCAAAGTCTCACATTGACAGGTCCCTATGGACATGGCCTTGTTGATGAGCCCTCATCAATGGGGCCTTGTTTACATGGTGTTGCCTCGTCAATGTAGCATTTGTTACATCTAGAGGGCCCTATCAATGTAGCCCAGCAATAAAAACTATAAATATGAGCTCATAGCCATGTTTATGGAAGTCAAGTCATAGTTGTAGTAGAGCTCTTGCAGGTTTTCCTTTCAAAAGTTAGAATATTTCTTTGAGTGCCCGTAGCAGAAGTTAGAAAGTGTATGGATCTTTATTCAAGCACTGTTGTACCTGAACCACACCAGTGTGAATGGCAATAAAGATGAGCCTTTTTATTAAAACCTGTAGCACTTGGATTAGATTAATGATTTATTTATGCATTTATTATTTTCATTAATGATGCAAGTAATTAAGCTAAATTAGAATTTAAGCAATTAATTAGTTAATTAATCTAAATAGATTAAACACATAAGTATGAACACTTCAAGTGTAAACACATATTCGCTTGATAATCCCAGTAGTGTTATTACTTGGTTCACCCAGTAGCATAGCACTTGGTAACCTAGCAATGGATACATGTGTTCAAAACATGTATAGAAAGTGGGATTGGATGCTTATGTTAGGACTAGATAGAGATTAGTTAAGCAGTTAAATTAAATTTGTTGTTAAATTAATTCATCTCTCTACTTAAGCACTAAGGAACATAAAACACAAAATAATAAAAATCATATGCCTCAATTACACTTAACTCTATCTTTGTACATCACAAGTGTAATTGGAATGACTATTAGGGCAAGGTTCACTTCCTAGAAGACTAGTGTACCAGAAGATATAGAGTCCATGGAATTTGACTAGATTGCATGTGAATGCTTCGTGATTCATATGGTTGGGCATAGGGACACCTCACTACTCATTTTTGGTGCCATTTTCAAGGACTCATTTTGTTGAAACATGCACTATCTAGGCTTAGTGAACATCATTAACATCATTGGCCGAACCCTAAGGTCAAAATCATTCTCATCATAAATATAATCACATAGGCACACTAATATTTTATTTATATTGTAAAATATCTTCTTCTCACAAGCATGATGATTCTAAACCATTAGTTCCATAAGAATTCAAGGTGGTGTATACTCATCCAAATGAGTATGTGCGTTCTTTCAACTTCATCCTGCATCAAGATAAACAATTGCAATGACGTGATATGAAAGGTAATATTGTAATGCCTCCCGATCGATTTGTGCCCATGATGCTACTTCAAACTCTTAAGAAGTTAGGCATTTGAGATCTTCAAGAGGAGGAAATTATGCATGATTACAACTACTGGGACTATTGTCCCACTAAAACACAACATAGGAGAGATTGACACCAAGAGAAGCACCATGAGTTGATAAAGGGAAAATGATTCACCAATTCCTTATTCTTGCTAAACTAAGATAACAATGAGGACCCTTCCTCTGGGGGTTCTCAACATGAAAATTATTCACCCCTTGTTATTGGTGATGGGTCTGTGGCTCTAAATCTACGGTCCACTATCAACAATCCAGGTTTAGGCAAAGATGGTAGTCAAGGTAGGGGTTTAGACAAGTATTAAGAGGCTAAGAAACCTAATGAACATGGCCATGAAAAACAAAGGGGAATTGGTAGAAAATAGGTTGCAGTCCTCCTCCATCTTTATCCTCTTCATTTGCATCTTTTTGTTCTTACTATTTTGGTTCTAAGAAACACTATAGAAGGAACAACCATGATGGAGGTGAACAACAAGACATTAATGATGATCGTTGTGCCCATAATGAATGAAGGGGTAATAAAGTACATCATCGGTAACAATGAAATAATGATGATGATGAGCCTTTTTTGGCAACTCAAAGCATGCTACATATAGAAGAGGCCATAAAAATTTCAACCATGCATGTGAAAGACAACTGGATCAGATGACTTGATATGAATAATATTCCTAGATTTGAGGGGGGATATAACTCTAATCGACAAGCACATCTTCAAGCTTTTCATGATTCCTAGGCCTTATAGAATATTTAAAATGATTGGAAAAAATTAAATCTATTTCTTAGGATGCTCATCAAGGAATAAAAAAGCCAGTACCAATCCTTGGAGCTAGAATTGATCCATAGGTGGAGTATGATGCTAGAGCTATTTAATTATAAGTATGAAACATACTCTAGAGTATCTAATTTGAGAAGGTAGATCCAAGAATGGAAGCAAGGAAACCATGAACCCTTGGATGCCACCATGGGTAGGTACTATTCTTTCATACACTAATGCCCTAGCCATGGTTATTTTTTAATGGAAACAACTTTGCCATATCATTGATGGTCTCAGATCAAAAACAAGGAGAACTACTGGGGTCTATGCCCAAGGAAGACTATAAAAACTTTGAGCCCATCAAATTGAAAGGCTAATTAAGTAGGTAGTAAAAGAAGAGAAGAGTTAAGGAAATGAGAAAAGTGCAAAGGAATACAATAGGGATCCTTCCATTAGGAAAAGGGAGGTTCGATTTTATGATAGCAATGAAGAATCATCACTTGATGAGGTGGTCAACAAAAAGATCTAGCCAATCCAAAAATCTATGTTTGAAATTTTAGCTAAGTTGGATAAAATGGAGGATTTGTTGGATGAAAAATTCCAAATTGCATTGAAAATTGTTGAAGAATCAAGAGAGCAGAGTAGTAATTATAATTGCAAGATGCAAAAAGAAGCTAAACATGCCTATCAAAGGGGTAAGGGAAAATTTTCTGTAGTATATGAAGTCATAGAAACTAAATCAAATGATGATGGTGGGTGTGACATCTACTAATACGAACATCATAAGGGATGTTGTCCTACTATGTCACAATTACAAGAATCTAGGATGTATGCTTTAAATCCATGACTAGCAAGAAGACAAGCACCCAACAGGTTGCCTTATCCTTAAGGCAATCCTAGGCAATTTCATCAACAATAGCAATATTATCCAAGTGGAGTGCCACTACAATCATATGAATAATACCAAAAGTTGCACCAACCATAATTGTGGGGATGCCACCACCAAGATAATAATACCCTTACAAGTAACTAGCTCCATATGGGTATTATGTTTAGTAACCACTATCTCCACATGACTCTTCCAATCACACTTCTCCCTTCTAGCATCACTACTACCCTCCTGAATACTACAGAGCTCATTCTCCACTTTTCATTCTTATCCTCCTCCTATTCCGACACCTACTCCTCCACCCTCAACCCAACTAATGCCTACTCTATCTATGTAGGGTGAAATTCCACCCTAGCCGCTACAACGTAATGCTACTGGGGTCGTCAATCTACAATTGGTTCATCAACTGAGGGGTTCATAGCCTTATGCTCATAAAAGACCTTCTTCTAACCTAATAGTCCTACTAAGCCATAAACTCAAGTGACTGATCACTTTGCACCTATTTCATCCTCTACAAATCCTTCCATTAGGTTCCCTTCAAACCAAATGCCATAAAAAATCCATACTATTATGCTCACCCATGTCATATTTGATTGGATCTATGTTGGAAACCTTCTTAGAAAATTATCTAATTTTGAAAGTCCTCTTATCTATCCATAGATTGTTGGGAATAAACTATGTAAGGCTCTTCTTGATTTAGGTTCTTGTGTGAACTTAATCTCTCATGAGATATATATTTCCTAGAACCTACCACCTCTCAAGAAGAGTAATATCAAATTAAAATTGGTAGACCAGTCCATCATTGTTCCATTGGGATTGGTTGAAGACATTGTGCCCACTATTTTTGGGTGGTGATATCCTATTGACTTCTTAGTAATCAAGGTCAAAAACTATCAGGGGAACTTCCCAATCATTATGAGAAGGGCATGGTTAAGCATTGTAGATGCATGAATGAGCATCAGAGATCTTTCCCTGGAAATCTCTAAAGAAGCATTTGGAAAGATAGAGAAAAGACAAGTTCCATGCATCGTGTATAATGATATAGGATGTAATTATGTGCAAAAACTCTAGGCAGTGAAACAAGCATCTCTTTCTATATGTGAGTAGTGTGCAGATGAAGCAAATATTCAAAGGTGTCTGTATGCAGTAGCTAAGAAAAAGAGGACACCTAGTGGCTAACCACTAATTTTGATAGCAGCAAAATGTGCATGGAATTTTTTGAGAGCTTACATGTGCCTATGTCATAGGCATGGATGAAGTAGAGTAAATTCATCACCAACTCTTTGATAATGAAAATGATGATACTAATTGGGTAGAGTTGGAGATCCCTAAGAATTTTAAGCAAGAGCCCCTAGAGTTGAAAACTCTACCTAATATCCTGGAATATGCATTCTTGCAAAATGGTAAGAGGATCATACTCAATGCCAAGCTTGCTCCTAAATAGAAAGCAAAAACTATTGAAAGTGGTCAAGAAATGGCCAATAGCCTTTTCTTGATCATATACTGAACTCACTAGAATTAATTCATAGATATGCTAGTACCACATTTACATTTGATGAGTGGTGAGGCACCCCTACACTCAACTATACGAAACGAGCGTAGCACACGTGATCCGGTCGAACTCCATAGAATAAATGCCTACATGTCCCATGGAACACTTGGGGTTAATCATTCGTTGTCTTCCTAGAGTTACTTGTGGTTGTCACAGTGTATGGTTAAGTAAGTCCGAGGTATATGATTTTTATATCTTTTTATGTTTTTTCTCCTATGCTATCGAGGTGAAGGGTTGAGAAACTAACTAACTCTAACTAATGACTAAGTCTAAATTAACTAGCATTAGCATCCGTTGCCACTAACCGTACACACCCTGAACTATGCAACCGTGGCTACCAAATGCTAATTGTTACTAGGATCACCACGCGTAACGTACGTGCTTGAAGTGATCATACTGAGGCACTTAACTAGCCTAAGTGTAATGAGCATCCGTTCCTTGACTAGCCGTACACATCCTTAGATGCTCGTAATCAAGTCATACTCATGCCGCGCTACTACAGGGTAATAAATAATAGGTAGAAAATAACAGGTAATAAATAACAAGTAATAAATCTTATTCCATGCACTGCAAGGTTTATCCACAAAGCTCATCTTTATTGCTGTACACAACTTACGTTCAAGTACAATGTTGCTCGAATAAAGATCCGTTCACTTGGGGACTCCCACTGTGGGCACATGGAAAATATTCTATCTCTAGAGTGATTAATCTGCGAGAGTTTCCCTATTTCTAGCCTAGGATGGGAAATAAGGGGAGTGCCGCCTTTTATTTATAGATTTGGTGATGGACCGCGATATCGGGTACATGACATCATAGGGGACGACGCAATATCGCGGCTCATGTGAATTGCATCTTATCATACCCCCATGACTGAATGAAAACTCATCCTTGAGTTCCTTACAATAATATCGAGAAGGTATGGGATTATTGAGGTGAATGGAACTAATGGGATGACATGTGAATGGATCATCATTACAAGACTTGATAAAAATGGTGTTCATGACAACAAGGCTGAACACCTTATTACAATGACATCAGGCCTTTGTTGGCAGCTAAGAAAGAAAGAGAGAGAGAAAGAAGTGCTGTTGCTGCTACCAATGCCAAGATTGCGCCTTCGTTGTCCATCTGTAAGCACGTCATCAATCTTGCTCCTTACATAGCTGCTTCCAGCACTGCTCCATTCCAAGTGGTTCCTCCAAATCTGGTTTGTTATTGCATGGTCACCATCTGCACACACAACACAATCTTAATTAGCAAGGGTAAATGAATCATCATGTAATTGATACCTTGCTTCGGTGTAAGTCCATTGGCTGAGTTGTGGTATGATTGATATGGATTGGGAGATATATTAATGATGACTACCGATGATGAAGGGGTTTGGAAGAAAATCAAAAATTTTGGGGCTAGGATAAAATCGAAAAAATTAGGCCCCATACCCCCATGACTAATCGCGAACCTCCGGTAGCGTTAGAATGGAGAAAGAAAAGGAGTAAGAAAGATAGATAAAAAGGGACAACTATTTCATCGATGAAATGGATGTCAAGATGGAAATGAACAAAATAAAATTAATTTTAAAATGTTAGGGGAAAGAATTTAACTAATGCTCCAAATAGGAATGTTAGTGGGTCCTCCCCAAAGCAGGCTCATGCCCTTAATGCCCACATTCAAAGAGTCCGTAGGCTCTGGGAATGTCATTTGGAACAAGAGTTAAAGTCTTAACTGTAAGAATTTACCAAAAAGAAAATAATGCATCAACCACAATATATACACTAATGATACAATCGGTAATGAGGTGAACAATAAAGAGAAGGGTGGAGAGAAGAGGATGGCATGGAATCCCAAGAACAAGGTGGTGTACAGCCCCTTGTGTGTTGCATGATTAATGTGACTTAGCAAATCCCATTCCAACTCCGGCCTCAAACCAACCACATCCAGTGACTTTGCATCAATGCATTTGGCCGAACCATCCTCTTGAAGTAACAAGAATGCTTTCTCTAAGAGCCACCACCATTCTAATGAAACAAAGGAGAGAATGGAAAGCGAGAAGGGCCTTAGTTAGAGGGAACACTTTTGGTTCCATAACCAGTGCTTGTAGCCCAAGTTTATTTTGTCTAAGGGGTGTGCTTTGAATTCTCACTTTTCTTTTCTCTTCTTTTTTTTCGTGTTTTTATGCATGAGAACCACACCATGCAAAGACTTCTTATTTTTATTGACTCAGCTTCTAATAATTGGGTAATATCGGAACGGCAAGAAAAACTCAAAAAGAAAACATCCAAGCACCCAAGAGAATGGCCAATATAAAAGCATCAAGTTCCCTTGAAGTCACACCATTTTCAATCCTTGAGTCCTTCCTTAGTTTGAGAAATACCCAGTCATCGATTCGTTTAAGTTCTTATTAGAAGGGGATTATACATTTCTAAGTCTAGAGAGACCATGGAGTGTTGTGGATGAATGGATGAAGTGAACTCATTGCTTTCCATATCAAAAGAAACATACCTTAGTATCAACATTGTGACTTAAAGGTAAAAATAAAACATTAGTAATCAATATGAAAATAGTTCATACCATCATTCCGAACACTTATTGGGTGACAAACTTATAGGGTGGATCACACACACATACACATAAAATGGAAAAAGTATAACGATGTTGTAAAACAAAAACTAGAAAAGTTAAAGAAATTTGTAAAACAAAAATGTGTAAGAAAAAAACATTGTAAAACAAAAATGTGTAAAACAAAAATTGAAAAATAACTGAGGGCCCCATATGATCAGTGTAACGACGGAAAATGTCGGTCACTGGAAATACCGAGCGGAAGTCCATGTACACAGTTCCAACCCTGGATCCGTGCGAGGGCCATGCTGGAGAAGACGAATCCAAGGTGCCCTGAACGATCATGTTGATCAGATAGGGACTTACTTAATCAGTAAAATTTTTGTAATAATTGGATGGAAAAATGGCAATTTTTATGAGGAGATATAATATCGTTAATCTTGAAGGTAATTGAAAATGATGTAAATGATTTAAAGTGATTGCAAAATTCGTATCAATAGGACACAAGAGATTGGATCCCAAGATCTAGGATTTAACTTATGAACAAAATATATTGGATAAAATGATTACAGGCAGACTTCAGTTTAGACGAAGCACGTGCCAACAACAAGAAAGCTATTTAAAGATAAAACAAGCAAAGGTCGATCTACCTTGTTCTAGTCAATCTGGGCGTAAGGAAGTCAGACCCGAAGCAAAGTATCCGTTAACCAGCTATTTTTGATCAAGGATTCTTGCCAATCACCTCTGATGTTCTTATGATCACTGATCCTCTTTTGGTCTCTTGTCAATCTTTGCCAAAAGTTATCAATGATTGCCAATGAAAGAAAATCACTCACGGAGAAAATTTGTCAATCTAGGGAAATTTTTTGCCAACCCTTTGATCTTTGTCAACTGGAATATTTATAAGGTTAGGGTTAGGAGAAAAATGCGGTTTAGATAACGCATGTCCTGAACCTACAAGGTGCCGTTGACTTGGTGTGTTTGTGTTTGAAGCTTGCAGAGCCACGCTACATTACGTTCTAAAGCGTAACGCGTCGTAAACCACTTTTGCTGGAGTTTTGGCAACAAACTATTCTTTGTTTACACTTCAATACGCTAGAGAGCATATTGTGACATATGAACTGCTGATGCCTGAATTGTGCTCTCTCTATTGTTGCTTGTATTACGCTACGTCATGCTAGATTATGCTACATAGTGTAATTTAGCGTAAAATAGTGAACTTGCAAAAAAATTGAAGTGTTGTCACCGTGCTTCTTTTGTTTCTGATCAATCTTGCCAGGGTTTATTATGCTACACTACGTAATGTAGCATAATAGGCCCCTTAATCGAAAAAGAAAACTTGCTGAAATGTGCGGCATGCTACGGATTGTTGCTTAAGCCTTGAGATTTTGCTGGGCCATCGAGGTTTCGAATCTTGTCATCTCTGTTGTTGTGATGGACTGTCTTCTGGCATTACGCTGTGTTATGCTATGTTATGCTATTTTACGTAATGCGGTGTAATATGCCAAAAGTTAAGATTTCTAAAACATAGAAAACTTGCAAAGTTGAAGGCTTGCCGTTGTGCACCCCTTGTCTTGTTCTATCTTTTGGAGTTTATTACGCTGTGCTGTGTAGCATGGAAGAACAGACCCTTAGCTGGAAAGGGAACTTGCTGAGCTGCAACTTGTCAGAAATCCTTGTCTGAGTTGCAAGATTTTGCTAAACCTTTGAGGCCTTGAAATTTTTACGGTGTTTCAATGGCCCCTCTTGGTTGATGTTTAGAGGGCTTGCCCAAAATATGTTGACAAAGAATACGAAACACCAAAGAGGTAAAGGAACCAACAACATTCATCGGCAATTGCTCAAATATCACTCTGTCAAACTTGGAAGTGCGAAGGTAGGGGGAGGAGCATAGGAGGGATTTTTAAATAAGTGAGAGGAGGGAGGTTCGGGGAAGACTCAAGCATGTGAACATAAAATGTTCACGAACAATTCATTAGGCATCCTTTCGTGAGTGCATTTGTGAGAAGTTACGCTACCATACTGCATATGAAGGGCTTGCATGGATGAGTTGTGTTACACCCGTATGGCCTGGATGAGTTGTTTTACATCCATTTTGCCAAGCTATGCCTATTTTTTGTTGTGCAAATTACATTCCACGAGGTGCGTTGCGTCACGCCAGTTCATGGACATGATATGCGAAAGAATTGATTAAATGTTCACACTCTGTACAAACAAAGAAGAGGGTAAAGGCGGTCGTAAGGATAAGTAAAGGAGAAAGTGAAGTAAGGTATCTGATGGAGGGAGAGGTAGGGTTTACACTCCCAAGTAGCCAAGCTAGTCCGAGTAGCACTTTAGAACATCGTGACACCTCACCTTCTAATGAATGCATTCTCGATTAATGCTGTCATAATAAGTAACCTGCAAAACATAACAGAGAACAGAGAGCAGAAGCAATTGTCCTAATCACTGGGGAGGGGGGGGGGAGGCTATTGAAACAAGCACCGTCCGAAGTGAAAAGGAGAACGGAGGCCATGAAAGAGGGACTATAGCAAGGAGCAAGGGTCCCAATGTTGATGCCGTGGTTCATGAAGTTGCCGTCGATAGCCAGATTCATCTTGCTCAATTGACTGGGCAAAGAACTAGTCAGGTGAATCTGCTAACCCAGAATCTGGTGGCGGCGACGGCTAGAGGTCATCGAGACTATGGATGATGACAATTTCTTCAGGACCTCAAGCGATGAAGTTGATTCCAGGAGCTAAAACTACAGAGTGGCTATCGTAGCAACATCTCTGAGGGATCAGTAGTATGCCTTTCGGCATATCTGAGGAATCAGTAGGATGCCAGTAAGGTAGTGGTGTTGCATCTGTTCTAACGCCTTACCCATTCCATCTGGTAGGAATGCAGTGCAAGAGTGATCACGCTTGCTTGCTTCATGGATTTTCTATTGACGGATTCTAGTTTTGAGTGCTGGTTGACCATTGTTGCTGGTTTTAAGTCTCAGTAGATCATGGTCCCATTTTAACGTCTGGGCAGACTGAAACCTGCTAGTTTTATGTCGTAGCAGACGGTGGAAGAGCTAGTTTATGGTCCTAGCAGATCATGCTGTGGATGTCAGTTTTATGTCGTGACCCAAGGACAAGTCTATGCTGGTTTAGCATCTCAGCAGATGTATGCTTACCTTGCCAATTTCACATCATGGCGGACGATCGGAAGCTTTGCTAGTTTAGCATCTTGGCAGACATGTGCAAGAAATGCTAGTTTTATGTCGTAGCAGACATGTACAACTTTGCCAATTTTACGTCGTAGCGGATGTGTACAACTTTTCCAGTTTTACGTTGTAGCGGACGTTTGTTACCTTGCGTTTGAGCCGAGTTGATGTTTAGATGTAGTACTGCTTCAGATATAGATGATTCACTGGATTCGGATGTTTGTTGCCGTTGATGTCTGCTAGCCTGAATGCTCCATTGCTGTATGCGTTGATAACCAAGAAAGGGCCTTCCCAACTTGTAGAGAATTTACCCGCTCGTTCACGAACAGCCTTGAGAACCAAGTCTCCTTTCTTAATCAGTCATTGATGCAAGTTGTGATGATGCTTCTGTCTCTACCTGTCATGATACCTTTCAATGGTGTCGAGCATCTGGATGCACTTCTCCTCCACTGAGTCTAAATCCACAATCCTAGACTTGTTATGTTGAGTCTCATTTATAACTGTGGAGAGGACCATTTGCAATGAGGGAACCAATAATTCCAAGGGAAACACTACTTCGAATCCATAGACTAGACTATAGGGCGGCCTGTCTGTAGCTGTCCTGTATGTCGTACGATACACCCATAGCACGTAGAGGATTTTTTCATGCCATTGTTTTTTGTTGTTGCTAAGCATCTTCTTGAGTAGATTTATAATTACCTTGTTTGTTGCTTTTGCTTGACCATTTGCTTGCGGGTAATAGGGTGAAGAAAAAGATTGCTTGATACCAAGGTTATTGGAAAAAGATTTGGTTTCTGTACTACTAAATTGTGGCCCATTGTTAGTCACAATAGTCATAGGAAGCCAAAATTTGGTTACTATATTGTCTAAGATGAAATGACAAACCTGTTGAGATGTAATCTTCCATAAGGGGATAGCCTCAACCCACTTCGTGAAATACTTAGTGGCAGTGATAATGAAGCTATGTCCTACAAAAGATTTATGCATGATGGGACCTATGATATCTAGTCCCCATCGTTGGAATGGCCAAGTAATCTATGTAGTGTGTAACTCAGTTAGTGACACGTGTATTAAGTTTGTGTAATGCTAGCACGTGTCATATGTCTTGACCTTGGTAAGGCAGTCCTTTTCCATGCACAACCAATAGTACCCTAGGTGTCTGATTTTAGTGGCCATGGCTCGTGGGGCTACGTGTCCTTCACACAGCCCCTCGTGGACTTCGCTAACTATTCGTTGTGCTTGGTCATTATTAATGCAGGTTAGCAATACCCCATCGAAAGAGCGTCTACAGAGAGTATTGTCTCCGATGATGACGTATTGCCTGGCACACTTGCGCACTGCATCTTTTTGTGCATATGTTAGCTCGTGCGGTGGTTCGCCATGTAGAAGGTAAGTCTTAATGTTGTCGTACAATTCTAGCGTTCCTCTCATGTTTAATGAAGAGGGTCTATACATTCCATCATTAAAGCGGGCCAAGTGGTAAAAAAATGTGGTGGCACATTTAATGCCAGTGTGGCTAGTGCATCAGCTACAGTGTTTTCTCTATGCAGCACGTGTTGGACATCGATCGTCATGAATTATTTCAGAAGATCTTTAGCCATATCGCAGTAGGGCTGTAGATGCATAACTTTGCAGGCGTAGACCCCTGTGATTTGATTGATGATGAGCATTGAATTGCCTTGGATTTCCAGGTGTTAAATGTTGAGTTCTCTAGCTGTTAACAATTCCTTGATAAGTCCCTCGTACTCTGCCACATTGTTTGTATAGGGAAACGCCAAGTGATAGGCCAATGGACGAACATCTTTGGGGGAGAGTGTAATGACGGCGACAGCATTGCCACTTCTGGTAGTCAAAGCCCCATCAAAATACTACGTGGCTTTGGGGCCTGTTGGTACTGGGCTTAAACTATGTACATGTTCATCTGGAAATTCTGGTTCTATTGTAGCTTGATCATTAATAGGTGATGTTGCAAGCTGGTCAGCTATAACTTGACCTTTAGTGGACGATTGGCCAACATAATGTAAGTCGAATTCGGCTGTGATAGCTTTCCAACGAGCTATCCTACTACTCTCATACAAGTTGTTTAAGATAGCTCCCAGAACATTATTTTTGCAAATTATGTTGACCTAGCTGCGGAAAAGATAGTGTCTACATTTCTTGAGTGCAAAAACCAATGCCAAATAGTTACATTCCACTTCATTGTACCTTGTTTCGTACGCAAATAGAGCATGACTTAGATAATAGATAAGGGCTTTTGACCCATCGTTCCTTTTTTGACAAAGTAATGCAGCTATAGACACGTCTGAGCTTGCCAGATAAATATAAAAATGTTGATCCCTTTGTGGCGAGAAAATCATTGGTAAGTGTTGCAGCTCCTTCAAGTTATCAAATGCACGCTGGTAGTCATCGATCCATTCAAAATTAACGCCCTTCTTAAGGAGATGTTGCATAGGATGTAATTTATCTGTTAACTTTGAAATGAACTACCTGATAAATTGTAGTCTGCCCTGCAACCCACATAGTTCCTTGAGGTTTGTAAGTGGCGTTAAATCAACGATGGCTTTAACCTTGTTGGGGTCGACTCAGATGCTGGTCTCTGATATCACAAACCCGAACATGCGTCTGGTTTTGACTCCAAATACACATTTCTTTGGATTGAGCTGTAGGTCATGCTTGAGACATCATTTAAGGACTAACTCTAGGTCTTCTGAATGATCTTCTGACTTTATAGACTTAACAACTATGTCATCTACGTAGTCGTTCAATCTCCCTAAGAGGTAATCACTAAAGATGTATGGCATGGCTTGTTGATAGGTTGCTCTAGTGTTTTTTAGCCCAAAAGGTATCATAGTGTAATAGAAAGTCCCCCAGGGAGTCATGAATGTTGTGATCAATTGATGCTCCGGGTTAATATGAATTTGATTATAACCTGAAAAAACATCCATAAAGGATAGAAGCGTGTGACCAGCTGTTGTATCGATCAGTTGGTCGATACTCGGTAACGGGAAATTGTCCTTAATCGTGGCCTTGTTCAGATCCCGGAAGTCTATGCAGATGCGTATTCCTCCCATTTTCTTAGAGACAACTATGATGTTCGACACCTAGTTCGAGTAATCAACTGTGAAAATAAAATTAGCCTAATATAGCTTAGTGATTTCATTAAGCACTGCTAGCATAGTTTTTGGCTTAATATTTTGTGTCTTCTGTCTAATTGCTTTGATGCACGGGTCTAAAACTATGTTATGCTGTATTAATCTCAGGTCTAATCCCGACATGTCCTCATACAACCACATAAATATAGTAGCGTTATTTTGGAGCACTTGCATTATGCCACTCTGCGTCTGTTGGTCTAGGAGGGAACTAACCCTAAGAGTTTTACTTTCATCTTTGTGCGTAACCACAGGGACCTCGTTGAGAGGGTCCTCGATCACATCACCGGCTTCCAGGTCTAGAGTTTGGGCCAGATGTTCTAGCCAGTCTGGGGATATTTTCGATGTTGCTATGGTTGCATCACAAAGAGAAGGGTCTGCTCCTATTAGTGTGTGATTGAGCTGTCTAATGGTCTCCTCATATGGGCCTGTTAAGGCTAGGGATGTGAATAAAGCTGCATCCATTTGCGAATTTCCCTACAAAATCGCCAAAAATAGAAGTTGTTAAAATTTTTTTTTACCAATCTGTTGAAATGATAAGAGTTTATTTTTCTTTACATTAGAGTTGCGTATTAGAGAAGCTTCCAGTTTAAGGTCTTAGTGGACTGTTACAAATATGCATAGTTTGTGAGAAAATGGCGAGTCAGGCTTCCTAGATGCTAGCGTGTGACTTCTGTAAAGTAAGATGAAAGATGTAACGTGGGGTGTCTAGCGTGCTGGAATAATTGAATTTAAATTTTTGTATAGACCATAGTTAATGCGTCCAGATTACGAGATGATAAGCTATGCATTAGTTTAGGGTCATTTTGGACCGTAATTCATACGATATCTACGAAATTAATGCTCCGATCTTCGCGTTTCATGTCATGTTGACACTGGTGTTTCGGGAAAGTTTCCCATCGATCAGGCATAAAATCAGTTAGTTTCAAACATTTCGTATATAAACGAGTGGTTCATGCTCAAAACAAACCATAGATATTGCAAATTTAAATCTAGCTATAGCAGAAAGGGAGTGGAAGCGAGGCGTAAACAATCGATTTTGCGAAGATTTGTTCAATTACAACTATGGCACCAAAGATCAAAGGAAAGAATGCCAAATTGGTGAAGATTAATGAAGTGCAGGAGAGTTTACAGCAGGCTTCATAGGCCAGAGTCGAGGCTTGGGAGGTTACTCCACTTAATTGGTAAGTCACCTTTCATCCTCTTGCATGATTGTTATCTTTGTTGTAGTGTCGTAGTCGTATCTATTTTGAATGTGTATGTTGTGTTGAGCGTTAATATCTGTTTACGCAGACTAAGTTATTATAGTTTGTTATATTACCCTTGTCCTCACTGTTGGAGACGGACTTTGTGTTGTCACGAGGGTTTGGGTAACATTGAGTAATACTGTGCAGATGTAATGTATAACCAAAAAAGTCTAGGTATTGTACCCATGCGTAGCATAATCAAGGTTCTATTTCTTTTTCTTTTTGTCCGTAATAGTTGCATGTTACACTAGAGTAATACACAGTGTTGCTTTCATTGCCGTTGTCAGGGACAGACTTTGAGCTGTTGCAAGGGTTTAGGCAATTTTGGCCATGCGTCTCCAGTATAATCTGTAATTTTCTGGGGATCAAGAGAACCCTAATTTCGTGTGATGAACCTTTATGTCTAAATGGTTTGTCTAATAGTAATGCATTTTTTATTGCACAATACTATGATAAAGCCCGTCCTAATTTTTTTGGACATCGTGGGCATTCTATGCTGCTTACATAGTCCCGTGGCCCATGTTCCTCCTTCTCATGCTCGTATAAAGGAGGAGGCGGTATGGTTTTGAAGGGGCACACGGGAGTTCTTGTAGTTTTTGGTTTGTAATTTTAGTGTAATCATCTGGTTACATCTACCAGGTGATGTAGCTGCTGCTATTCTAGAGACGCTATTAGTTAGGTCAACGTAGAGCATCTTGACATTTCTGACAGACGGCGCAGTTGAAACTGTGCAAGTGCAAGATCGTGAACAGAGCATCAAAGGTTTTAGGTGTTTGAGCTAGATCTGGGAGATGCCCAGGTTTAACTGTTATTATGCCTACAACACTCTGTTCTTGGCCCATCATCTCACAACCTACTTCCAGAATCCACCTAGCATCGTGTATTATGCAGGCGGGTAAGTTTTTTGTTTCTTTTCGCGGTGTTGCAATATGCTAACTACTGTTTGAATTTATGTTGAGTGTAAAGAATTTGCCTATCTTCTGTGGTGTAGATTCTTCATTAATGACAGTGGTCTCCTAGGTGATAACGATACATTGTCTTTGACCGAAAGGGCCATAAGGGAATTTACTTCCATCAGCAATGTATGGGCCAGTGTCATGGGACAACTGGCAATCAAAATCCCAGAGTATCCTATCCACTATGTCAAATTTTTTACCAGGTGTAAAAGACTCAAATGGCTAGATAGGGAGTGGACTTTGGATCCTCCCCTCACTGTTGTGGACATGCAAGAGAAAATCCCTCCGTTTCCTTTGCCATTTGGGTATGGTAAATTTTATTATGATGATTAATTGTACAATGTTATTAGCTAGAAATGATGTATAAAGTTGTCTTATTTTTGTTATATTGCCTTAACTATTGTTTTAAGATGACAGTCAGGGAATCACGGGAAATTACGATTATGGCCTCCAGTCGTGATGCAAACAGTCTCTTCTTCTGTTACGGTGATATAAAGGACACACAACATTGGCTTAGCCATAGTGCGGCCCTAGTTGTGATAACCAATAACCTTTGGGAGGCTGGACTGATGGACTTGTTTTTGGCCATAACCCCCGATGTCACTGCGGGTGAAATGTTGACCGTAGTCAACTCCTTCAGTGAAGAAGTTGAGCGTCTTTGCATATGCGTGCATAATGTGCATGTGAATTTTAATACCAATGCTCAAATGTTTGCCGATCTCTTTGGCATCTCCTCCGATGGCCTTCCTATAGAGGAAAAGTCCCTGCTGACAAGATTCAGCTGAAGGTGGCCAATATTATTTACCCCCTTTTTCGAGCCTAGGCCTTCCCTAAGACACTCTCCGAAGGGAGAGTACTCACCATAGAATAGACCTAGATTATGTGAGAGGTCATGGAGGAGGGGACTTGGTACAATTGGGCTAGCCATTTTGTTGAAGTCCTACGCGCTGAAATGGTCAAGCTTCATAAGAAGCTTGAGTCCCATTTCAATGTGCATTTTGCCTTCTTCATAGCTTGCTTCTGGCGTTTTGCCAAATTTCTGGTAGTCCAAAGGAATGGAGTCTGGGTGCAGCAAGACCGTAGCCAAATTTTCAAACCATGGATTTCCCATGTTTTTGGCACTACTCGGTCGCAAGACCCTCCTGAAGGAATCGGGGAGTCATTGTCAGTAATGACTAAAAATATGGTGTTGCCTCGAATGCAGGGTCAAGATAGCTTGGGTGGGGAACTCCCCTCTTACGATGACGATGTGTCAAGGGGGAAGTGCTTGGTAGCTGAAATAGTGGATTCGTCGGTGCAACAGAAGAAGCTTCATTTGACCAAGGAGCCTATCGAGCGAGCAGGTGGGGAGGGGAAGAAGATGCAGGTCAGATTTTAGAGGAGCAATCCTCCAGCTAGTAAGTAGAGAAATGTGTTAATGGTTATGGTTATGTTGCATAGAGATGCTGTTGTGTTGCATAATTTTTATTGAGCAAGAGTGAAATCCTGTGTTAACTGACGATGTTGTGTGACAGCGAAGGAGAAGGTTGTGGAGCAGTTGACCCCTGAAACAGGGGCTATAGTTTTTCGACACAGAGAAGGGGCCCCGATCTTGGAAGAAGAGACCCTAATCAATAAGGCAAGTAGCGTGTAGGTTCCTATGCGTGAAAAGGAAGTAGCAGTGGAGGATGCCGAAGTCCTTTCAGCTGGGATAGGAAAAGGTAAGTGATTTGTCACTTGGTGAGTTTAACTTTCACAGCATACTAGACTTTAGAAAACTACTTCTGGAGGTTTTACTAGTCATCGTAACATCTCAGTTATGTCTTTATATGTAATTTATTCTACATAATAGGTGATAAGGGCGTACGCTTATCAACACTGGCGACTCAATATTGGGGCAAATTTCCTGATAAATTCACCTTTATGGAAGGCATCGTCAACGATATGATCGGTCGCTTAGAGTGAATCGATCCTGAAGCTGGTACATTACAATCATTACATAGGGGTTATTCCATTGTGGCATTACGCTACCTAATTACACCTAACTACCATTTTATGTTATTAGGAGCTCACCTTAGATGGGATCCGTCGAAGCCTATTGACTTAGATGCCACCGAACCTCCATCGGAAGCAATCGTGATGCCACACAACATTTACGACGAGATGTGTAAATGTGCTATACGCTCGACTCGCTCCTTATGGGAATGCCAAAGCGTGAATGAAGACCATTGGAATAGACTGCAAAGGTCAGAGAAGGAGAAGGTGGCTCTAAGTGACGAGGTTAGGGATTTGAGGTCGTGGAACAAATTTCTGCAGGCCCAGGGAACGAACAACGAGGACTGGCGGATGGCTGTTGTTGACTATGCTTGTTATTGGACGATCATCAAGAATAGTGTCCAGAACAGCCGTGAAATGATCGAGCAGTGAATGCAGATGGATCTCCTAGCTTAGAAAAATCAAGACTTGAAGGACTTTAGCGCGAGTGTCCAAGAATGGGGGTAGATGCAGAAAGACCATAAACATGTCTATAAGCGGAAAAGCATTACCTACTGTCAATATTATAGGGATTCTACTGTTGAGGCTCAGTCCCCTCGGCTATTCCTTGACGTCATTGGTGCTTCCAGAGCATTTGAGAAGTTTCAGGAGCAAGTGATGGTAAGTGCCTCTCCAGAAAGGGAAATGACTCTTCCTAGGGGGGAGACTACTGTCCCTTCCTTCTTCCCTAAACCACCTCGATGGACTCTTGTGGAGAAGGGGAAGGTCAAGGCTGGAGCTAATCTAGGAGATGGGGTTTAGTCTGAGCTTACCAAGGATGAAATTATGCAACGTCTATGGGTTGGTCTAGAATAAATCCCTTTTGCTACTAATGCAGGACCATCACAGGTAAGTCATAGTATTATTGTGTTTTTTTCATACCTAGTTTTGATGGCGATGTTAATATGCATGTCATGTCTAAATATAGGAACGACCCGAGGAGGATCCTCAGCAGGATGAACATAATGAAGGTGATGGTCCTCACGAAGAGGGTCTACATGAAGCAGAGCGTAATGAAGATGGTCAATGTCATGGTGAGCAACCCCATGCAGAAGAGCCTCGCAAAGAGGGCTGCCTTCATGAAGAGATCCCTCATGAAAATGGTGGCCCCTATGAGGATGATTTGCTTGAAGCAGAGGTGGAGCTGGGAGATACGGGAGATAGTGGTGACAAGGGAGATGCATAGTGTGGCTATACTAGCCACAGTTTTATTGTGATGGAACAGAACAAAAGATAATATTTTCTTTTAATGTATTTAATGCAAATTTTGTCTTGAGTTTAATGTTCTTTTGTTGTTTTCGTTTGTGTAAAGCGTAAATGAAATCATAGGTTTTGGTGCTATGACAAGCCACAGCTAGTTTAATCGTGTAGCGTAAATGGAGTTACTAGTTTAAAGCTATTGCAGGCCACTAAATAATTCAAGTGTAAAGTGTAAATGAAATTGTTAGTTTAAGGCCATTTTGGGCCTTTGTTAATTTTAGATGAGGGTAAGAGTAACGAAGACAGCTAGTGGAAGCGTAAAGATAAGCATAAGCGTAATGAGAATAGCTAGTGGGAGCGTAAATATAAGCGTAAATGTAATGAGCATAGCTGGTGAGAAGTGTAAATATATGCGTAAATGTAATGAGTATTTGTAAAGAATAAATAGGACAGTTGATGGAAGAGTGCGCGTAAACTGCATGATAGTTAGACAACGTGGTGTATCTGATAACTCTATAGTTGTTTCCTAATTGCTTTTATCTTTGGTGATGCGTAAGAACAGGAAGATTTATGACCCTGTTCCTGTTGGCACATTTGGCCATTACATGGAGTAGTTGGAATATTTTGTTCAAAATATTAGCACAATCCCTGGTTGTAAATTTGCAGTTTAGTATTGTGAGTAATGGGTATTCTTGGAGAAGCAAGCCTGGTAAATAATCTTGATGTTGAAGCCTTCTTGGAAAGTAAATTAAAATGCCAAGATATTTTCTTGAGTGAAGGTTGGAATAAAAAAAGAGGTGATTATTTACCACAAGAAAGCATACTCCCTAATTAATATTGGCAAAATAGACAACACCGTGGGTAATGAATTATCAGAAATTGGCTAAGAGTTGAAAACAAGTGAAGGAGCTAATGGACTACTAACTGGTTTTAAATTCGTGGATTTAAAATTATCAAAGGATGTAAAGGTTTCTGTATTGCAGAAAATCCAAATTCATGTATGACCAAAGGCCCATTGTTAACGCTGCCGGAGAAAAAACGAAATCAGAAAAAAAAGCAGAACTGAATGCCGTGGTATTGGGGTAATTCCTTTGGCTTGCCGTTCTGGACTATGTCCACGCACCAGCCGGATCTATGTTGCCGACTCACCAGACGTCGAACCCAAGTTCGTGGAGCACGTGGGAGGCCCTTCTTTCACTGATGAGCCGTTTTAAAAGGGGTTTTAGGCAGCAATTGCGTGGAGAAATTCAGACAGAACTAAGGCCAATGTAGGGAAGAACTCAGGGATATTATTTTTGAAAAAAAAATAGAAACCCTCTCCACACAATATACGGAGAAAGAAGTCATGTTTTGTTGGGGCCCTGATTTTATTTTTGTTGTAGGCCATAGCGGTTTCAGTTGTGCGGGTAGCAACGGTTCTGAAGGTTCTTGTAGTTTTAGCAGATGCAGATCCACAATACATTCGCCCCTGTTCTGTGATCAATGACAATGGCAATGATGATTCAAGGAAAAATTCAAGAAATGCAGTAAGCCCTAAGCCAATTTGGGGCAAAACAGAAATCCCAGATGCAGCGGCAGAGCCTTCTCCCGTGGTGGCAGTTGGCTATGATTTTGTGGTGGTGGTTCAAACATACGGTTTGGGTGATACAACACTTTGGATCTTGGGTAGAACATGTGTCAGTTTTTACAGGTTTTGTGTACAGAAAGGAGAAAACGAACTAGCCGATTACGCCTGCTATTTTGGAA
>MNCI01033650.1:1160750-1171854 GCA_015680685.1 Gnetum montanum | reverse complement strand
AAGTGGTCATACTGAGGCACCTAATTAGCCTAAGCATGATGAGCAGCCGATTCCTTGACTAGCCGTACACATCTGTAGATGCTTGTAATCAAGTCATACTCATCCCGCATTCTAGGAGACAAGGGTGAGAGAATCTAATCGCGATGAGTAGCCAATTCCTTGGTTAGTCATACACATTCGTCAATGCTCGTAACCAAGTCATACTCATGCCACGCTAATGCATGTAATAAATAATAGGTAGGAAATAACATGTAATAAACCTATTCCATGCACTGCAAGGTTTATCCACAGAGCTTGTCTTTATTGTCGTACACAACTTGCGTTCAGGTACAAAGCTACTCGAATAAAGATCCATTCACTTGGGGACTCCTACTATGGGCACATGGAAAATATTCTATCTCTGGAGTGACTAAACTGCCAGATCTTTGCTACTTCTAGCCTAGGATGAGAAATGAGAGGAGTGCCACCTCTTATTTATAGATTTTGTGGCGGACTGTGATATCGCGTACGTGATATCGCCTGGGATGCGATATTGCGATGACCGTGATATTGCGTACGCGATATCGCGGTGCATGCGATATCGCGTCTCATCACTTGGTGAGTATCCTTGGGAACAACTTAAGTTTTTTCCACTCATTTTCTATATTCTGCAAGGCACAGGCATTGTGGAATGCCCATAAATGATTTTGTGGATCAGCATTATATCCCCCTTCAAACTGTGGGATATTGTTCATGTCTAATCATTTGATCCAACTATCCTTTAAATGCCTTGTGGGAATCCTAACTGCCTCTGTTATGTCAAGCATACTTCAGGTTGCAAGTAGGGGCTCGTCATGATCGTCTCTTTCATGATTCCTGTGATGTCTGCGTTGTTCCCTACTCTCCCCACGTCCTTGCCCTTGTCCTTTCTCTCGAATTTCTTGTCGAGGTCTTTCGTCTTTCTTACTTTTATCCTCACCTTTATGTTCATGGTGGCTACACCCAGATGTGGAAGGAGAGGATGAGTGATGAGATAAAGGAGAAGAAGAAAGGAAACCATCACCATGATAATGTTTCTTGCCTTCTCTTCGGCTTCTACGGCCCTGATCGTGGTGATGATCTAAGTGCCCGTCCTTAGTATAAGTGGTTGTTCCCTCTGTGAACAGTTGGTGTTCACGGGCATCAGAACTAGGGATATGTATCGTTGATCATAGGTTCTGATACCTAACCTCCTCATCATCGTTAGGAGGGGGAACATCTTTTACTAAAGAACCCATGATAAGGGGTTTCTCATCTCCTATTTCGCTAAGGACGTGCGGGACCTTGCCCTTCAGTAGTGCATGTTGACTCTCTGCCTTAAGTCTCTCATACATTGGGCATCTGTGGGATAATAATCCCTCATGTCAAAGTCCTCTGCAACATATTCAACATATAGCTCGGTCATGCCTATTTGTGCCAAGGCACGGATAATCATGTGAGAGATTGATTGATCTGGGGGTAACACAATGTTACCTTGCAAATCTCTCCACCACAGCTATTCATCTTGATGGAGAATAAAAGTAAAATTAGGAATATACTCATCAGGATGAGTATATGTCATCTTATATTATTTAGGACTTGGCTGAATTTGGTTATGTATTTTATCTTCCCAATTGTCTCGTGTGTGGTCCTTAGGTGGTGAGTTGCTCTTATGAGAAGAAGGCATTTTTTCTCGGTGTGCTAATTTCACCGTTGTATAAATTTTTATCTTGATTAACCCAAAGGTTCGTTAAGGCTCACAACGATGTGAGTGATATCCCTTATCTTCTATTCGGCGCACAAACACTTAGTCCCTGGCAATGACGCCAATGATGAGTGGCGAGATACCCCTACACTCAGCCATACGAAACGAGCATAGCACGCATGATCTGGTTGAACTCTGTAGACTAAATACCTAAACGCCCCATGGAACACTTGGGGTTAATCATTCGTTGTCTCCCCAAACTTGTTGTTGTCACGGTGTATGGTTAAGTAAGTCCGAGGTATATGATTTTTATGGTCTTTTATGGTTTATGTCTTCTATGCTAAGAGTGAAGGGTTGAGAAACTAGCTAACTCTAACTAAGGACTAAGTCTAAATTAACTAGCGTCAGCATCCGTTCCCACTTACCGTACACACCTTGAACTATGCAACTATGGCTACCAAACACTAATCGTTACTGGGATCACCACACGTAACACACGTGCTTGAAGTGATCGTACTGAGGCACCTAACTAGGAGGAAAGGGTTGAGAGAGTCTATCTAGCCTAAGTGCGATGAGTAGCCGATTCCTTAACTAACCATATACATCTGCCATGCACGACTACCACTGGGATTACCAAGCGTAGATCCTAGATATGCCACTGGGTTACCACGTAGTCACACGAGATGCTCGTAATCAAGTCGTACTCATACCGCATGCAATGAGCAGCCAATTCCTTGACTAACCGTACACATCCTTAGATGCTCGTAATCAAGTCGTACTCATACCGCATTCTAGGAAAGCAATAAATAACAATTAAATAAAATCCTATTCCATGCACTGCAAGGTTTATCCAATCAAGTTCATCTTTATTGCTGTACACAACTTATGTTCAGGTACAAAGCTACTCGAATAAAGATCCGTTCACTCTAGGACTCCTACTGCAGGCACATGGAAAATAATCTATCTCTGAAGTGATCAAACTGCCAGAGTTTCCCTACTTCTAGACCAGGATGAGAAATGAGGGGAGTGCTACCTCTTATTTATAGATTTGGCGGCGGACTGCAATATCGCGTACGCGATATCGCAAGGGACGACGTGATATCGCGAAGGCTGCGATATCACGTACGCGATATCATGGTGCATGCGATATCACGTCTCATCACATGCTCTCTTCTTGGTATTGTCTAGTCAATTATTTTTACTTTATTATTTAAGTTTTGTTTTAAAAGCCTTGATTCATCTCCTTTTCCATTTCAAATGCCTTGGTACTTTTGTAATGTTGAAAGAACTTATTAGCTAAATTGCAAGTTGTGTGCATAACTAAACTTATGATCTTATAGCTAGAGGTACTTCAATGACAACTTCAAAGCCAACTCAATAACACTCGTGTTTTCTTTAAAGAGAAAGAAAGTCTTAATTCTATAATGACCAAGTTATAGAAAATAAAATCATTCATCATCTAATATATATTTAGCACAACCTCATTTACATTTTAGAATGTTAAATAAAGAAAAATATTTTATATGAAATCGAAGCTTTATGAATAGAGACTTTGAATAGATATTACATTTTCATGAAAGATAAAGGTAGACACCACAAATTGACCAAGTACCAATGGGGATAATAAAAACAAATTATACAAGTGTTTTTCTATAATATTGTAACCCGATTTCAAATGGATAGTCACAACATAAGAAAGAAACATATGTAACTCATCTTTAGGGGCTCCTAACCTTCAGAATCTTCAAGGTCCCCCAACCTTCGCAACCTATAAATGCACTTTTTTCAAGGGAGTTGTATCCATCTTTCAATTTAAGTTCAAATTTATGCACTATTATTGTTGCTTACTAAGAAACCTCTTTGTACTCTCATTTCATCTTTAAAAACAATACAAAATTACCTGTAGATGGTCTTGATATCAAAATTACTAATCATCAACACATTTATCTACCTACAATTTCTTCATATTATCTTTAATTATTTTTTCCTACATGTTTTTTACTCTTGCTTTTAACGACCTTTTTAGAAATGTGATACAACAAGCTTTTTTGATAGACTCATTATGTGATTTTAAGATACCATTATTATATCTTATGAAATAGAAGCAAGTTCAAATCTTCGTCTATTATCTATACTATGTAAATTTTTTCTATTTATAACATTTAACATCTATTTAAGCATTTTCATTTCTACCATACTAACTTGATGTTCATCCCTCTTTTTTGTAACTTAACATTCAACACTACATAAAATAGCATGCTTATAAAATTTTTCTTGGAATTTTAATGGTAACTTTTTACCTTAATAAAAACACCACTAGCCTATCTCCATTTTAACCACTTTACCTCAATCCTATACTTTTACATCTTTATCAAGATTTAGAAAAGAATATACTTTTGAATATTTGAATTATTACGCTATAAAACTCTCCCATAAAATTATCGTTTTCTAACATGTGTTTTAAAAAGTATTTAACAATACAAAGGTAAGGCAGACCCACTTTTATTATATAAAAGCTTACAGCTTCGGTTACGAGCAGCGTGTCAATACACAGAACCAAAGCAATATTTTAGCAAAACTTAAAAGACAGCATTGGATTGACTTTCAACTAATACGGAGTGGCTTCGAAACGCACAATGTTTGCGTGTTCATTGGATTATTTCATTGTGAGAGGGGACGACAGGGAGAGGAGTGGCGAAGGACGTGAAAGCGTAACAAGTATGGGGCTCGAGTCGGATCAGGGGGAGAGGGGGAAGGCCTTCAGAACGACGGTTTCAACGGCGACGCCGGGTCCAAAGCCGAAGAGGACGCCGAGAGGCAGCCCCTCACCCGTGGTGGAGCAACCGTTGGCAGCCGACCAGCGCCGCATCTCGTCCATGATGAACACCACCGACGCGCTGGACATGTTTCCCGTCTCCGCCAGCACATGCCATGTCGCTCGCAGTTTCCCTGGTTTCAGCCCCACCTTCTCCTCGATCGCCTTCAAAATGGCCGCACCACCCGGGTGACAGATCCAGAACAAGCTGTTCCAATCTGAATCTGAATCTGAGAAACCCAGCGGCTTGAGCGACCGTTTCAGCTCGCCTTCCAGGCTCTCGGAAACGATTTTGCTCACGTTCCTTCCCAGCCGGGCCAAGAGGCCGGCTTCCGTGGCCTCGCCCGTGATGTCGCCCTCGGAGTTGGGAAGCACAGTCTGTGCAGTGGACACCACCTCGAAGATGGGCCGCTCCCCCGCAGCCGCATCAGGATCAGCCCCCACAATCAGAGCCGCGGCACCGTCGGCGAACAAAGCCTGAGCTACAAGGTTGTCGATGTGTCCGCCGTCCGGCTCCGGGCCGCGGAAAAGGCATGCCGTGCTCTCGCTGCACACGATCAGCACGCGGGCGCCGCGCCGGTTCTCAACGATGTCCTTGGCCACCCGAAGGACGGTGCCTCCGGCGTGGCAGCCGATGTGGTACAGCATTATCTTCTCCACCTGCGGACTCAGCCCCATGGCCCCAGCCAGCACGAAGTCGTTGGTCGGCATTTGTACGGCAGAGGTGCAGCAGAATATCAAGTGAGTTATGTCACTCAGAGGCCTACCCCAATCGGCCACGGCCTTCTCGGCGGCCTCCTTGCCCATCTGCACTATCCCGCTGAGCATGATTTCCTGCCTATCATTGTGCGAGGGATCATTGTAAGATGTAAGGCTGCGGTATTTGTTCCTCAGCATCTCCTCCGTGAGCAGCACGTGCCTCTTCTTGATGGCTGTTTTCTCGCACAAGCGCTCAAACTTGGGCTTGAGCTCTGTCATGTGCTCACTGTTGGTGATCCTGAAGTAGTAGTCGGGGTACTCGCTGTGCTTTATCACGTTGGGTGGCAGCGCTGTGCCAATGGCCAGCACGCAAGCGTTGCCTTCCGCCTTGGCCGTTCTCATCATGATGATATGATATGGGAATAATGGACGGAATTGGAAATAATGCAGCTGACAGAGATTGAGAAGGCAGAGGAGAAGCAAGGATGATGAGGTAATGGTGGTGATAATGAGAATGACAGAGAACTCTTCCTGTCAGTCAGTGTTGAGGGTAACCCGAACTGATGTGCTTGATATATATAGCACCATAATTCGTTGTCCAAGCAAACTGCTGAGGACCATATTTCGTTGCCCAACCAGACTCCCGAGGTATTTTATTTTGCATGCGTTGATCACGAAGGCACGCGTTTGACTCGAATCTTTTGCATGCGTAGACCACGAAGGCACGCGTTTGAATTACGGAGCGAAGTGAGAAACGAAACCCCGAAGTTCCGTTTGTTTTCGAACTTCGGCTACCATTTGTTTTAAAAGCTTGACCGCTGCGTTAAAGGAATTCTACATGTCACCAACCAAAAACATACTACTTCCACGAAGCTACGTGTTCCACGAGAACCTTCATTTGACCACGTTTACTTTTAACCTTAAAAGAGTAGAGATGGTTACACCTGAGAGCGTCATGAATTGATTATTTGAAAAAAGGAGCATACAGTTACACGGGCACTTTTTAAACAAAATTTACATTTTTTATGTGTTATCTAAAAACTTTACAAAGAGATATGAACTTTGTTTACAAATGGGAAATGGATATCATTAAGGGGCTAAAAGCTCATTTTCTCAAAGGATTCAAGCATTGTTTAAACTATTCAGAAATATACACACCCTTTTATAATGGGAAAGAATCAACAAATGAGGGGAAATCATTCTCAAAAGTGGCAAAACTTAGTTCTAAAATGATTGATTTTTTCTTTAAAATAAAGGTTTTAATAATAGGTCAATGTAAATTTTAATATGGTGACACTTTTAAAAAAAATTTTGTTAGTAGAGCCAAATATGTTTCTTGTAAAAATTTTAACTCTTTCTTAGTTTTTTAGATTTAATCATGAGATATTTGTTCGACTTGATGTAGACCTTTTCACAAATGTTTATGATACCACTTAGAAGGAAGGATGGTTTACTGAGTGAAATATGATTTCAAAAATGGAGTTTTCAAGGTGAAGATTTAAATTTCAAACATACAAGTTGAAAATTAGCAAATTTGGGAAAAAAAATTATGAATACTTCACATTATTTATTGTGAATGCAAACATGCATTTCTATTTTATGCAATGCAAGAAGAAAAGAGGAAATGAAATGAAAAAGAGGAGGATTTAATGAATCCAACATAAGGTTTCTAAATACCATAGCATTCTAGATATGACTTATAATTTCCATGTCCTTATCTAGAACCTATCCCCAACCTTTGCAAATGCCCACGTAATTAAACACCTTTAGAATCACAAATCCTCACTTCCTCACTTTCAAGGATTAGATTCATTTGATGCATACTTTAAAACCCATAAAACTGAGAAGAATGAATTTAGAGAAAATCTTTACATCAACTTCTAAGAGGATCCTTAGTGTAAAATGCTACATATTTTATGTTTTCTCCAATCACAATGCGAATTAAAGTTACCATCTCTTATTTGCATAGAAGATCTCACTTCCTTTGATTGAGCAACTATAATGGATTAATCTTCTAAGAGAACAACTCACATATAGATTTTATATGCAGGTAATAGTAGATAATATGATAAAAAACTGTATATTTCTCACATGTCTGTTTATAATTCATTGACTAGTTCCTTAGCTAAAATTATCAATTTTAGATCACTTTCTTGATTTAGTTTTCAATACTCATCAAGTATTAAAACATATTTAAAAGTTTTATTATTATTATTATCGTTTTTGTTATCCTATAAAGATGCCCTTAATAAAGCATTTTCATTTTTAAAATTTTACTAAATAATAATATTATTTTTGTTCCACTTATTATATAATGTTTACCCTTAATCATGTATTTCATATGCAGCCATACTCATTTTTATTTTATTTTAAGTTTTTAATTCAAATAATATTTAATATATAATAAAATAATATTTTAAAATTTTCATTAAAACACCTCCTTCGACGCATATCTGTTCAAAAAGTTAAACATATCGAGGCACTTTCAGATCCTACGCTAATCAGATTCTTTTTTAGAATGAAATGATTCCCTCGTAAGTTAAACAACTATTATCAAAGACAATATATCAACAGTGCTATGTCATGGATGAGCAATCAATCTAATCATGCATAACGCTCGTAACCCCGACCTGGATTTCGCTGTTCCAAAACCTATTCTTGTTGATTTTCTGTCTGCAGAGCCACACCAACCAGAACCTGTGCTTGCATTTAAGGCCACTGCTTCTACACGTCCCTGCGTCACATTGGATGACTCAACGATGCTGATTTATGAGACGACTCAACGATGCTGATTTATGATTTAAGATGATTTGCAGCTCATGGTAATACCATGTCGGACCACAAACTTAGATTGTGCAGCTGACTTTATTTTAAAAAACGAAGTAGAGAATATGATTGAGAATGGATCGAAATCAATCTTCCCATGAATTGAATGCAAGAGAAACTCAGCTGGATTCACGAGACAAGATTTTTATGCCGCTCGCTACGTGATACGAATTTTTTCAAAAAATTAAAAACAAAAATCGTAGAGCCTCAAGGAACCTGTGCTTGCGTCTTAAGGCCACTGCTTCTACACGTCCCTGCGTCACATTGGATGACTCAACTATGCTGATTCAAGATGATTTGCAGCTCATGGTAATACCATGTCGGACCACAAACTTAGATTGTGCAGCTGACTTTATTTTTAAAAATGAAGTAGAGAATATGATTGAGAATGGATCGAAATCAATCTTCCGGTGATACGAATTTTATGCCACTGGCTCCGTGATACGAATTTTTTAAAGAAATAAAAAACAAAAATCATGGAGCGTCAATGCTCTTTTAGGTTTAGATGTTCAGTGGACGAGAAAAACTCTTAAGTTCTTTGACTGACTGGGCATGACAAAATCTTAATCTTTATGAGTACTTTAACTGGAACGGACGTCTTCCAAATAGCTACGCCGTGCAGAAAACATAAAATTACAACCTTGATTTTCAGGCAGATTGGCATTGAATGAACGACGTAGCAGGTAGTCAGCTGTGGTCACTTATTATTATTTTGCAGAGCAGATTGAAAAATTGGATAGGATTCTTTTTAATAAATAGGATTAGGAAAACCCAAAGAAATCAGGGTAAAAATCAGATTAAAATCATCAATATTAACAAAAGAGAGCACTTATGTTCACTCATGTTTCTAGTGGCATTTTCCAGTTTTTTTTCATCTATGAGCTCAGTTAGAGTTAAAAATCAAATATGGAAATTTTAGTTTTTATCTGGCATCAGAATTAGCAATATACAAGATATTAAACTAAAAAAATCAATAAAAATATATCACGATCAAATATTCGATCCAATTAAAAGGGCTTCAATGTTGCTTTGCCACCTATGATGACTCATCGCTAATTGCGCTGCAGGAAATAGCCAGGCAGTTAATGGTGCTACAGGTGGTATGAGACGGTGGACCTATGTTTCACCAGAATCGTGATTCTCCATATATTCAACCAGCCACTTTCAAATTACGTTTTTAGGCACATTTTACCTTCAGCTTACCTTTATACCTATGGATGTGTTTCTATAAATCTATTCTTAACAAATGGTACTAATGATATAAAGTTCTCTCTACTGAATTTTATTTTTAAAAATTAACGTTAATACATAATAAGCAAGGATTTTTTTGGAATTATAGTTTTACTTTCATGGTTTAGAATCATAATTTTTAAGGTTTTGTGCTTCTTCAATTTAGAATCTGATAAATCATAGCCCACATCCCAAGGGGGTAGGAGAGTGAAGACAACCACTTGACAAAATAAGGTACTTGTGTTCTGTTATGAGCATTGATGTACCCAGTGATACAACAAGGCAATGAAGTAGTGGACAAACATGATGCATGTACCTTTCATGATGCATGTGTTTTACAAAATATTGAAAATGATTGACAAAAGCTCAAGATGTCTCTTACAACACTCATCATAGAAGCAAAAAGCTAGTACAAGTCTTTGGAACTAGAATCAATCAGTTGATAGAGAACAATGCTAAAATTGTTTAATGACAAGTATCAAATGTACTCCAAAGTGTCAAACCTATGAAGGCAAATCCAAGGCTGAAAACAAGAAACACACGAACTCTTGGATGCCGCCATGGACAAATATTATTCATTATTACACCAATGCCCTGGTCATGGTTACTCTTAGTGGGAACAACTTCGCCACATCATAGATGGGCTTCGCTTAGAAACATGGAGGACCCTTGGGATCTATACCCAAGGAAGACTATTGGAATTAAGAGCCCATTAGAGACAAAGGCTGATTGAGTAGGTAGCAAAACAAGAAGGAGAGTTGAGGAAACAAGAAAGTGCAGACGAATATAACAAGGACCCTTCTATCAGAAAGAGGTCTGCTTTTGTGATAGTGAGGAGGAGTCGTCTCTTGATGAGGTGATGCAATGAAAGACCTTGTTGATCCAAAAATCTATATCTGAAATTTCAGCCAAGGTAGATAAAATATGCTTCTTTATAAGTTTGTATTACTAATTGAAAAACTTTTGATCCAACATTAAAAGCTAGTATAGTATGAACTTTGCTTTAATCTTATGGTATATGTCAATTAATATTTTCATTAATTATACTTAAATTATCATATTAAGGTATGAATAGCATTTAGAAATTTCAAATACAAGAATGGACTATGGAATTAGTGTGTGCTTTAATTTGTTATTTCAATCTGTATTTGTATTTCAATGATGTATATAAGATTTGCTTGGAATTAGCATGTACTTGAATTTCTTATTTTAAAGATTATTTGTGCTTCAATGATGCAAAATAGATTTGCTTCAAGAACAAAGAAAGTGTTTGGGAGAAATTTGGTAGAATAATGATGCTTCAAATTCTTGTCAAAATGAAAGAAACTTGTTATATATTTATATTGGTTTGAGGTTAAAATATATTTTTTAGATGAGATTTGTCCCATGTAATATGGGCTTGTTTAATAAGGTATCTTTCCATTTTGGGATTGGAATTCATCTTATCCATCATAGTACATCTTTAATTTTAATAAATTAAGGTGACTTTCGATTTGTTGCTACTTGTGATATTTTCTCATACTTCTTTTCTTAGAGCACTATTCCCTCTGTATTTCCTATAGTTTGTATAATAAAGATGAGTTGGAGCCCACCTCCCATGAAGCCCAAATGGAAAAGGACAATGAGAATACCATAGATAAGTTTTATAAGTTCCATATTNAATTGTGCATAAATTTATCATACAAGCTTGATATCGTTAATTATCATATAACAATGAGAATTAATTGTAAGATTGTGAAAATGTGGATGATCATGAAGACAAAGTTTGTAAGCTTTGTGCATGATGGCCTAATGCATGATAAAATGATGGAGCTCTAGTACCCTAAAAATAT
>MNCI01033650.1:1149324-1159931 GCA_015680685.1 Gnetum montanum | reverse complement strand
CGCACTAGGAAAGCAGTAAATGAAAGCAATAAATGAAACCACGTGCTGCAAGGTTTATCCAATCAAGTTCATCTTTATTGCCGTACACAACTTGGGTTCAGGTTACAAGCTGCTCGAATAAAGAGCCGTTCACTCTAGGACTCCTACTGCGGGCACATGGGAAAAATTCTAACTCTGGAGTGATCAATCTGCCAAAGCTTCGCTACTTCTAGCCAGGATTGGGAAATGAAGGGAGTGCCGCCTCTTATTTATAGATATGACGGCAGGACGCGATATCGCATACGCGATATCGCAGGAGAAGACGCGATATCGCGGCCCAGTGCATGTCGCGTCTCATCACATGTGATGAGTGGCAAGTAAACCCTACACCCAACCATATGAATTACTAAGCGTTCACATGCAATTCGGTCAAATTCTGTGGACTTATAGCCTTCTAAGTACACTAGTCTCTAGGAAGTGAAATTAACCATTACAATCATTATCTTCCCAATTATACTTGTGAAATGCAAAGGTATGGTTAACTACAGCTAAGGCATATGATTTTTATCATTTTTACGTTTTATGTTCTAAGTTGCCTAAGAATGAAGAATAAAGAATGAAAGGGATTTAATTGCTAATTTAATATAACTAGCTAACATTTAACTAATCCTAACATAAGCATCTATTCCCATTTTTTGTACACATCTTGGACATGTTTAATGCTACTGAGTTACCAAATGTTAAGCGTTACTGAGATTACCAAGTGCCAAGTGTATGCTTGAAGTGGTTGCACTTATGTGATTAATTAATCACTATTTAATTTAACCTAGTCTAGCTTAATTAATTACTTAATTACTTAAAACATTAGAGAAAATTCTTTAAATTATTAAATGCATGAAGGAAATAATCAATCTATTTCAAAGTGCTGAAGGTTTATCAGAAAGCTCATCTTTATTGCCGCACACATTGCCATGCTTAGGTACAATAATGCTTGAATAAGGATTTGTACACTTTTTAACTGCTACTATGGGTACTTAGAAAAATATTCTAACTTCTAAATGATAAAATTGCAAGAAAACTATGAGACTTATTACCATAAATGCAACTACTAAGCATGTATTTATGTGCAAAATAGGGAGGCCCATTGATGGGTACGCATCAATGTGTCAAACCCTACATCAATGAGATCATGTTGATTGGTACACATTAACGAGTCAAACCCTACATCAACAAGATCACATCAATAGGATCTCATTGATGAGGTCACGTCAACTAAATCCCATCGATGCAGTCAACCAAATGACTCATCTTACACCCATGACTATATGAAAATTCCTCCTTGAGTTTTTTATAAAATTTCAAAAAATATGGGATTATTGACACATAAAACAAACACATAAACTACACAACAAAAAACTAAGTGCCCAAAATGTACGATTTTAGAATGATTACAAAATTTTGGTGTTTAAGAGAATAAAATTGAACACCAAGACATGATTGACAAATACAATTTCTCATATGACACAAAGACATTGGAGAAGATCAAACGGTCCTAGGCAATGGAGGCTCTTCAAGCTTTGAAGGTCCTTCTCCTACTTTGGGCACATGTAGTGGTTGAGGTCGTTGTGGACGTTTGACGACAGCTGCAACGTCTACTGGAAGATGAAAGGCATCCAACAATGCCTTCATCTTTTCCTCCTTTCCCTTGGGATTGTTCACGGTCCATTCAACATCTCAAATGTGGGCAAGAGTGGAAACATCCCAGGGATAGGGCATTGCTGGAAATAGCTCCTTCATGTTGACAAACTAGGCAGTGAAACATTTGTGTTCAACATCAAATGCCTTAAGACCATTCTGCAGCTCATGGTAGTCATTCATCGATTTGGCTAGGTTCTCAGTAGTGGATCTATGATCAATGAATCATGCCATTAGAGCCTCGAGTTGAGCATTAGCAATCTCAAGCTTTTGCTTGGTCTCCTTATGGGTTCTACCTCATATAGCAAGTACAAACTAGCCACTTTTTTCTCCAACTTTGATTGTGGCTATATGATAGTCAACATTGCCAAATTTGCATAATGGAGATTGGTAAGCTCCATGTACTCTATCATCTCCTTGATCTGCATCTCTTTCATGTGGATCTTTGCCTTGTTGTAGTCATTAAGCCCATCAAAGATAGGCTACTAGACATCACCTCCTTCCTTGAGCTACTAGAGGGCCTCATTGGCTTTTGCCTTCACCATATGGATGTGTTTTTCATTGATTTCTTTTTGCACTTAATCTACTAGTAGTTGTTCCTATAGATGTTTGCACATCTTTGAGTGCAAAAATGTTTGGTACAAATGCCATAGGTGTATTTGAGGCCTCGGTAATTTTATCAGCAACCACCTCTATTGTTGTCTCCTACCCATGACGTTGCATCACCAAGATAATTTCTCTCTTGCCCTCCTCCAAACACATTGAAAAAGTAGCGATGTTCCCAGAGATTTCTAGGAATTGTTGTTGTTGAGAGAGAGATATCATTTCCTATTGGGCATTATGATTTGATCACACAACCAACTACATTCATTGGGTGGAGAAAATTAGTCCTCCTCCTTCCATCTAGTTGATGGTTCAAGCCATTTCATTGAGGTGACTCATCATTGGGCGATACACAGATGGATCACCACCACTTGTTCCTGCTCACTACTCTTACTCATGCAAGATCTGCTCTTGAATCTCGTGCATGTGTTCCAGGGTAGTGTAGGCCTCTAGCATTATTTCATGAGTGGGTGGTGAAGGTGATGTTCATTGCTTCTCTTCTTGGATGATCTTGGTAGGTACCTTGTCCTTCGTCATCTCCACCAAGGAAGCAGATAAAGCACATCTGACGATGTCATTTGTGTAGCGTGTCATGCCTCCCTTCTTGCATAATTTTCTAATGGGGCATGGGAAGGGGAGTACCTTCCTTCCACATTCATTTTCTTTAAATTTCTTTCCTATCTCAAGATAGATCAATTATGGAAGATTAATTGGAAATCAATTGCTTAGAATGGCATACACATGAGCAAAGAAAGTTGTGATCTTGCTTGGCCTCACCATGGATTGAGGTGAAAGGCCACAATTTTGAAGTATGTGCACTCCACCATGGTGAGTACATCACTTTGTCCATTCCTTCTTAACGCCAAAATCTACTTGCATGGGGATTTCTTCAAACTTGGCCCTAGTTTCTAGTAATCCAAGGACCTCTGCAATGGCTTTCACCAAGTAGAACACTGAGATGTCCTTGATTTTGATCATTGAATTGGCCTGTTGATTGTTTCAAAAGAGATATGTCTCTCCCACATACCATTCCTCGCTGGAAGTGATTGTGGGCCATATCGGAGAGTTCTATAGCTGAGATTTGACTTCTAGTGGTGCGAACTCCAAGAAAGATCCAAATTTTGATTCTTGAAGCACCAATTTCTGAACCTCCCTATTCGCTATCTACTTGAGGTAGGATTTTGTTAAGGTCACCTCAAGGTTCTATCTTGGTTCAGGTGCCTCATCTTTGTGAGACTATTCTGTTGCAATAGGTTCTTCAAGAAACTATCAGACAGATTCCTCTTCAGGCTCCTCCTGAAGAGGTTCCATTGCATGGGTCATAGCTTGCTCATGGGCTTGTTTTTGGTCCCTTCCTGTTCTTGGCCATTTGTCCCTTGGCTGGGATAGTTCTCCTTCCTATGCATGTTTTCCCTTGGGTGCCATCTATGGTCACAACATAACCAAGGATTAACATTCAATGTGTAACTTATAATATTTAAGTACCTTTCTCATTGGGTAGCTACACTTTAGGCTAAGTTTAGACTATGGTAGATTAATTATTTTATTATTATTTTGTTGAATTTTAACTTATAATGTTACTAGAGCTTGTTGACAAGGTTTAACTTTCATAATTTGATGTTTTAATGTTGGTTTCTTTGTTAAACCTTTGTGCGAGATAGAATTTGTTTTAAAAAAAATTTGATCAAAAACTTAAGGTTTGTAGCCCCCACAATAAAGATCTTACCTCTGGTAGTTACGAAGTCGAAGAATGGAGTAAATCAGATAAACAATTAGGAAGATATGGCTCTTGGAAGGTTCTAGGCTTTGAAAAATTCAAAAAAATCCCCCTCTCATTTATGAGCAAATGTGAAAATTCTAAGTGTTGCAACCTATTTATAAGTGGGCAGATTCCTGCATCAATAGGATTATGTATACAGGATACTGTTTGCATATGGGCTTTGTTGATGGATACCTATCTATAGAGCCGGTGTCCAAAATTTCCACATTAAATATCTTCAACAATACAAGGAGTTGTGAAATTGGTGTCTATGAAGAGCTAGAAAAGTTGTGAACATGATGGAAAACTTGAAGAGGGCTCATAAATGCTCAAAATTTGAAAAATTGGAGAACCAAATTTATTGGAGAAGATGCCTTGAGAAGTGCATAGTTAGGTGCATCGATGGGGTGCACGATAGATTTGATTATGGAAATGCCTAAGCATAAGAAACTTAACTAGTCCAACCAAGAGATATGCAAGTGGGTCCTCCCCATAGCAGGCTCATGCCTTTTTTGCCATTGCATAACCGCAACTAAGTAGTCTGTTGGCCCCACAGTTGATTAACAGTGATGAAAAGTTAAGGATCAAATTCGGAAGAATCTAACCAAGAATTTTGACACTTCAAACTAAGACATGAACAATAACATGAACAATTGGCAGTGAGGTGAGTTATGGAAAGCATTGGTGGATGAGAGAGAAAATGGAATGGAATTTCCAATCATGGTAACATGAAGTTCCTTGTTGATTCCATGGTTAAATGACTTGATAAAATCCATCCTTAGTCCAGATCAAAATCAACCACTTTCAATGACCTCACATCACCACTCTAAGACTAGACCATCCCTTCGAGACATAAGAATGCTCTCACAAATCAATCATCATTCCTTATTAAAGAAGAAAAGAGAATCAGGAAGGGATAAAGGGCCTTAGTTAGAGAGGACCTTCAAGCATGGATAACATGTCTTTCTAGTCCCATAACCAATGGTTGTAGCTCGTTATTTTGTCTAAGGGTGCACTTTGAATTTGCATCATCATCATCATTTTTTTTGAATTTTATGTTTTTATGGGTTTTTTGGATGGGAACCACACCATGAAAAGACTTATTCAACTTCTTGTTATTGGTTGATGTGGGACAGTGAGAAATCCATGAAAACACTTGTGTACTTAAGTAAGTAGAAAGGCATAAAGAGTATTGAATCCCCTTGAAGTCACACCCTTTTCAAGCTATTTGAATCTTTCCCAAGTTTGGAAACTACCAAGCTTACAAGTTCGTTAAAGTTTTATTAATGAAAAAGGAACCTCATATTTCCAAAACAAGAAAAATCATGGAGTTTGTGAATGGGTTGATAACATGGACTCACTGCTTGTTCCATGAAAATGAAACTTTGTCTTAGTCATCAGTCATCAAAATTCAAAAATAGAAACCAGACATTAGTAATCAAAGATATTAAATACAAACCACCATTAGCAAATAGCTACAACATCACTATGTCATATTGGCAACAAAGCATTGTATTAGAAAATAAGTAGAAAAACTCATACTAAAATAAAGTAAAATATGAAAGAAATTGTAAAATATTCAAGAAAGTTAAAAGATACTAATGATGTTGCAAAACAAAAATTGGAAAAATAACAAAGTGTAAAACAAAAAGGTATAAAAAAAGTGTAAAACAAACAAGTTGAAAAACTTAGGAGCCACTAATATGGCTAGCATGAATGGCCATCTCCCACATGATTCAATTGAAAGGAGAAGATCTAAAAGATTGAGTGAGGTTGTCTATTTGATGAGGTGTTGCTTGCATTGGCTTACTTGAGCTCATGGAAAGGTTTTACTTGTTGCATGTTGACTAACTATTTTTTGCTTAGGCTTTCAAGTTTGTAGATCAACATGGTCCCATAATGAAAGCTTTCATAAATGATAAAAGGCCCTTCCCACAATGTTTGGAACTTAGTTCGTTGAGGTTCATGTGTGGGGTTCTAATAGAGGACCTTATCTCCAGGTTGAAATTTAACTTTTTTTATCCTAAGGTCATGACATTTTTTATTAAATAACTTGTGCACTTTATTCAAGAATAGTGCCACCAATCGATTCTCATCTAGCACATTGGGGTTGATCAATCTCTCTTTTTGTGCTAGGCTTAGATCAAGATCTAAGTCATAGGTTGTTGAAAGTATACATAGCTTAAATTGAATAGAAAGAGTTGGAAGTTTTCTATACACTAGCTCATATGAAGAGTAACCTATAGAAAGTTTCCATGTTGAGCAGTATTCATAGAGGGCATCATTAAGTTTCATGCTCCACTCTCTCCTATATTTGCTAATTGTTTTGGTTCAGATCTTGGTGATCTCCCTATTGGTGACTTTAGCTTGACCATTGGCTTGGGGGTGATAGGGTGTTGTTAGTTTATATTTGACCCCCAAGTGTTGCATGAGCTTGCAAAAGGTAGTGCCTATAAAGTGAGTATCATTGTCAGAAATCAATGCACATGGCACTCCAAACCTGTTTACAATATTTTGTTGTATAAACCGAGCAACAGTGGAAGATGTATAGTCGATGATGGCTGCTACTTCTACCCATTTGGTACAATAGTCAACAACAATTATGTACACCTCTCCATTTGACATGGGCATGATGGAACCCATGAAGTCTATGTCCCAAATGTTGAAGGGTTCCAATGGTTGGATCCATTGTTGAGGCCCTTGTAGTGGTTGGTTCAAGTAACACATTGAATTACAGCAAAGTCATTAAGGATGCCATGCTATGTGGGAATGGCATGGAGATTGCATTGAATTTTCCTAAACCTAACCCTTGGAGTGGTGCCAACAACGCTGAAAAGATATGCTAAAAAAACATTCAAATAATAATTGCAATGTATAAAAACCAAAATCTTCCATCATGGCAAAAATTTTATTGGGTTCCAGTTTGTACCTAGCCATGTTGGATCCAATAGGTCTGTATGATTTATTCATCCCTACAAATAATTTAATAAGAACCATGTAGTGGTATATGAGGAAGGAAAGTTTGTGTAGGTCTAAGATGTGGAAATGAATTGCAATTGAGGAAGGAAAGTATGTGTAGGTCTAAGATGTGGAAATGAATTGTAGTTTTGCTGTGTGAAGGTAGGTTGTTTTCCAAGATTTCATAGGGTGAAAAATATAAAATAATATTTACCATTAATATTGAGGTGAGGGAGGAAGGAATAAAATAATATTTATCATTAATGCTAAGGTAAAGGACAACAATTAAGGTAGGACGTATGCATACGGTATCATTGATGAAAAATTTTGAAAAATCAAGTTGGTAGTTATGTTTTTGGTTACCATTAATGTTGAAGTGAAGGGGAAAGAATAAAATAATAGTTATAATCAAAGTCGCTATGTAATTTGTATGAAGGCTAAAGTTTCAGTAAAAAAAAATGAAATTGATACCAAACTAAAATATTCTAAATTGATGAAAAAAAATTAATGAATATGGAAGGGCACAATCAACCCTATAATACACTCAGCTAACGAATCTTTACATAAATATATATAGAACAAAGAATACATAACACAGAGAAGGCATGCAATAGTGAAAATTCAAAAATAAAGAAATTTGAAATTACAAGCTCTCTTGTTATTCCAATTCCATCCCAATATTTTACCTAATCTACTCAAACCAAAAATACTTTTTTATATTACTAAACATATAACAATTACGTCACCATTGCACTGTGAGCTTTGAAGGCCGCTGTGTCTTTGTAAGCAAAATGAAACGTAGTTAGTCAAAGATTGGTGAATTTTCTTGCACGTGGCTTTGTGGTTAGTCAAAGTTTGTTGAATTTTCTTGCACGTGGCTTTGTGGTCGCTGAATGTTTCTATTTATCTCATTTAGTAAGCCACGGATACAATTGCTGCAGGCACCGACGAAGAAGTCGCAAGACAGTCTGTAGCCGACGTTGCACAAGGAAGCACGAGGTGTCTTTTGTCGCCTCGCCATCTGATCGGCGGACTGGAAAAAGAAAGTAAGAGACAGGCGCTTATGTTAAAATGATTTTGTTGTCAAAACACATGGTTTCCTGGTCGCCCATGTTCAAATGATTTTGTTGTCAAAACACATGATTTCTGGTCGCCCTGCATGCACATTACCTCATGACTTTGGTGAGCAACGAAATCTAGTGCTCTCCATGGTAATGGTATCCATATCGTTTACCATATATACTAAACAAGTCACACCAAAATCTCACAAGACAGCAACTTCTCATCATCCCATCATCCTTGCTCCTCCTCTGCCTTCTCAATCTCGGTCAACTACATTATTCCCAATTCCATCCATTCTTCTCACATCATCATGATGAGAATGGCAATGCTTGCGTGCTGGCCATTGGCACAGCGTTGCCACCCAACGTGATAAAGCACAGCAAGTACCCCTCATCACCAACAGTGAGCACATGACATTGCTCAAGCCCAAGCGATTGTGTGAGAAAACGGCCATCAAGAAGAGGCACGTGCTGCTCAGGGAGGAGATGCTGAAGAACAGATAGTGTAGATGGGCAAGGAAGCTGCCGAGAAAGCCGTGGCCTAGTGGGGTAGGCCTCTGAGCGACATAACACACTTGATATTCTGCTGCACCTCTGCCGTACAAATGCCGACCAACGACTTCGTGTTGGCTCGGGCCATGGGGCTGAGTCTGCACATCTGCTGCCACTTCGGCGGCACCGTCCTGATGGTGGCCAAGATCGTTGAGAACCGGCGCGGCACCCGCGTGCTGATCATGTGCGTTGAGAGCACGGCGTGCCTTTTCCGCGACCCGGAGCCGGACGGCGGACACATCGACAACCTTGTAGCTCAGGCTTTGTTCGCCGATGGTGCCGCGGATCTGATTGTGGGGGCTGATCCTGATGCAGCTGCGTGTGAGCAGCCCATCTTAAAGGTGGTGTCCACTGCACAGACTGTGCTTCCCAACTCCGAGACGAGCAAAATCGTTTCGGAGTGCTTGGAAGGCGAGCTGAAACGATTGCTCAAGCCGCTGGGTTGTGGATCTGTCACCCTGGTGGTGCGGCCATTTTGAAGGCCATCGAGGACAAGGTGGGGCTGAAACCAGGGAAACTGCGAGTGACATGGCATGTGCTGGCGGAGACGCGAAACCTGTTGAGCACGGTGTTCATCATCTTTATTTTTTATGAAAATGCAGTATCTATCCAAAAGATCCTATGGGTCTTGGAACGTAATAAAGCTTCAATTTCATATCAATTTTTTTTTATTTAACATTCTAGAATGTAAATGAGGTTGTCCTAAATATATATTAGATGATGAATGATTTTATTTTCTATAACTTGGTCATTATAGAATTAAGACTTTTTTTATCTTTAAAGAAAACACAAGTGTTATTGAGTTGGCTTTGAACTTATCATTGAAGTACCTCTAGTTATAAGATCGAAAGTTTAGTTATGCACAGAACTTGCAATTTAGCTAATAAGTTCATTCAACATTAGAAAAGTACCAAGGCATTGGAAATGGAATAGGACATGAACCAAGGCTTTTAAAACAAATTTTAAATAAGAGATTAAACATAACTGACTAGATAATAGCATCAAGGGAGCATGCATATCATCATCATCATCATCCTAGCCTTGTCTAAATAAAATGAGGTCAAGTACATGTGTTCCTTTTTGCCATTCACTTCTATGAAGAGATAGATCTTTATTTATTTGTAGTTTCTTCAAATCATCTTCCATTATTTTTTTTCCCATATCTTCTTTGGTCTAGCCCATAATAATCAAGCCCTATGACTGCTTGGCATCTCATTTGGAAATGCCTTAATATCTAAAAAATCTAAAGAAGTACTTAGCTCTAAGATTTGATAAGGTTTAACAACCAGCTACCAACTTGACGTTAATCCTCCTCCTTTCATATCTAGGCTTGGGACTAGCATTGGTAGAGTTTATAATGATTCACCTACTATAATTATCAACCTACATCAACAACATAACTCATCCTACAATCTTCAAAGTAGTGATTAATGTTTTTAATAATAAAAATTAAAATCAATGCATAACCAATCAAAGGTAGCATTCATCAATTGAGCATACACTTCTAACTCTTCAAGCTTTTCAAAAACCTAACTACATAGCCTTTGTTTTTGTGGAGAGAACTCAATCTCCATCTTTTAAGTAACAAATGTATTAACACAATGCAATAATTAGAATAAAATAGAATGTCAAGAGATTATTATTATGGAAAGAAGTAGAAAGAGAGTAGAAGAAATGATTCTGGAAGATTTGTGTAGAGGTTAAATTTCTTAGAGTCATCATTGGTCTACATTTATATAAGCATTAAACTTAAATAGCTCTCATTATAGTTTTTTGATAATGTAGATGAGCAATTGACATTTTAGCATCTTCTTCTAGTTATTATTTGTGCCTTCCAACTCAAAGAACATTTAAGGCAAAAGAAAAAGAGGAAGAAATATTTTCTTTAATAGCTCCAAAATATTCTAATAAGTAACTTTTGATTGGTTTTTATATCCTTGTCTAAATTGATATTGCATTAAACTTTTTTCAATTAATAATTATAAACAAAGGCTAAACTT
>MNCI01033650.1:1104623-1149203 GCA_015680685.1 Gnetum montanum | reverse complement strand
GGGGGGGCTAGGGACGAGTCGGCAGCTGGCGACAGGCACACCGAGGCAGCTCCAACTCATGAAGCAGGTCCAGGGTGGCACGGTGCTCCTCTGTGTCCACGAAGTTAACGGCCAATTGAAACCCTTGCAGAAGAGCCCCACGCCTGCTCCGGTCCGCCGAGGAGTCCCCCGCATCCGGGTGGAATCTAGCGGACGTGCACCGGATGTGTCGTCTGAGCTCCCCCCAGGAGCTCTCACAGCTAATGCCAAGGATGCTATACGGGCAGCGCTCCCCCCTGAGCCACTGGCGGGCACTGTGTTGATGCGCCCAGTCGAGTTGCCGTTGCCATTGCTCCTCCTCCTCCTGCAGGCGTTCCTGCTCTTCCCGGGCCGCTGCCTCCTGGGCCTGTCGGGCCGCCTCCTCCTGACGCAGCTCCTCCCTTATTCGGTCCCGGAGCTCATCCGTGAGCTGGGCTCGCAAGGTCTCCATTGCGAGCGTATGCTGCCTGTTGAGCTGTTGTGCCTGTTCCTGAAGCTGGGCATCGTGGTCGGCGCGCCACTTGGTCAGGGTCTTGTTCCATCGACTCTCCGAAGTCTGTCACTCGGCCTCCCGAGCCGCAGCAACCGCCTGTTGAAGCTGCGCCTCCCAGTTCGGGGGGGCGCTGGGGGGGACAGGCGAGGGGGCAGGGTTGCGGTGGGAGCGGCGTCCCCAGGAAAGGTGGAGAGTGGCCCGCCGCCGTTGCGTGGGCGGGGTGGAGGAAGAGGGGGAAGTAGGGGGGGTCAGCGAGACGGCCCCTAGTGGGGGCAGAGGATGGGCCCGGCTCCCCCCGCCCCCCCGCCCCCGCCCCCCTCCACAGAGCCAAAATAAGCCCCGAGCGGCGACCGCGTCGCTAAAGGCGGAGGGCCTCGAGGAAGAAACGCGGCAGGTTAACCTGGGTGCCCTCCTTCAAGCACCGCAGGAAAGTGAAATGCAGCCCCTGGAGTTTTGACACATTCCCCGACTGCACAAAGAAGCGTTCGACCAAGACGGCCGCATGAGCCCAGAGGCGTGGAAGGGACGTCCAAGGGACCTGACGACTTTGCGTTCTCGGGGAAAACCCCTCGAAAAAGGTCGCAGAGTATATTTAAAGTATATTTTACAGTTTTGACTACTAGCTTTAATCTTTAACTTATTAGTTGTTGTCTTTCCTATGGTCTTTTGATATATGTTTAGGTTGGCCATGAAAAGCTTTATCATAAGTTTTATTTTTAAATTTCTTTTGAATTAAAATTCAATAAGAACATACATAAAGACATAAATCCTTGTTTTGTTTAGTCCTTCACAAATCCTTTATAAAATATATGATTGCTTCACACTTTTCTTTTCTCTTGGATTAATGAAGGCGTTTTCTCTCTCTTTTAAAAAAATTATAGTGAATATTTCACTTCTCAACTTGATGCATCATTAGCTTTCTATTTTACAATTTGAACTCATATTCTAAAGCTCTTACACAGAGGCTTCTTTTTTCTTTAGATGTCATAGCTCAAAATTAACCATATATAAATTTATTAATTTACTTAATTGGTATGAATTAATTACTTATTGTTGTACCCACTTTTTTGACTTGTTATGACCAAGAAAAATGTGGTTTCAACATTGCTATCCATTTGAGCCATCAAAATGCCCAAAAATCATTATCATAAGTCATGATTCGAGCTTCCACCAACCCCTAGGAGACATTCCAAGTCACAATCTAGCATATGAGCATCAATTTTGGTAAGTCCTAGCAAAATCAAAAAATTCTCTAAGTATGATGGGGAAATGTGATGCAAGCATTAATGTCATTTGCCTTACTCAATTATCTAGCCTAATTTACAAGGCTCTCTTTTGACTACAACGTTTTGTAAGTATGGCTAGCACATGCAATGCAAGTGCCTATGTTTGTCTTTCATTTGGTTCTCATTACCTCTTGTAGCTTGGGCCCTTCATTGGAGGCAAACTTCATAGGGAACTGCATGACACTTACTTTCAGATCATTTCTCTTATTTATCATTTATATTTTATTTTGAGTGATGGGATGCATAATTTCCATACTTAGTTTTTATTTACATCATTAAATATCGTATATTCTATTACTTAGATTCATCATTTTTCATTCTTGCCCTATCATTCATAGTTCATGTGCAATAGGCTAAGCCCATATTTGAATGGAGCTTTATTCCCCTTCAGTTAATGATCATTGATGTATCAAGAGTTACATTGATTTGAAGACCATATAGGCTATGAATTAGATATGTAGTATCTAGTTCTTGGATGTGTTCATGAAAGATTGTACAAGAACAATTTTGTAGGAACACTCATGAATCCATATATTCTATATACCATACTTAATTTTCAAAGTAAATCATTTGAGAAATTTAATATGTCAAGTACAAAACCTTATAATCCAATAAGCATATTTGAAAATATCATAAAGAATAAGTACTTAACAAAATCCATGAGTGTTACACCAACATCTTAAATACAAATCCTTTATGCATAAAGTTACAAGAGACTCAATAAATAGTACATGGGCCATTTTAAAATTTTCTAACATGGCTTTAAAGACACAACAATTCTTGAATCCTTCATGTGCAATATCATCTAATCACCAATGCTTCTATTGTGCACTTCCATATACTATTTACTTCACTTTTTGGAACTCCCCCCAAGCTTCTTAACTATAATCTAGATGAAACATATGTAGGAAAGGTTAGAACACCTTCACAGTAGAAGAAACTACTTTGGTGTCACCTAGAACAAGTTGGAAAATGGGGCCTATGCAAAGCACACTATTAGAAATAATAATAATCATATTAACTTAAGCATTAATCAATACCATCAACATTACCATTAATTTATGATGTGTATTTTCAATGATATTGCATGAGTTAATACATCAAACATTAGAATAACTATAAAGTTGATACTAACATTAAGCACAAACCTCACGTATCTAGGCTAACCCTCTTGAATGTACAATTGTTGAATTACATTAAAGATAGTATCAACCCTATAGTTACTCCGAGTTCTTAGCTTCTCATTTTCATCTAAACAACTTTACCACTAAGCTTGCTATGTATTTGTAATTGTTTGTCACGAGTATATATGTGTTGTTGGCTAATGTCTATTCTTTTTTATAGTGTATATTCTTTGCTATACACTAGGTCTTTATATTTGAGTAATTCTTTGTTATGTGTTTGTGGGGTCTAAACCATTTATATATACTAGTCTTTATATAAATATATACTATCATTTACTCTCATAGAGAAAAGAATACATAATGCATGGAAGACATATATACATGATCATACATAAAGGTATGTAATAGTGAAAATTAAAAAATAAACAAACTTTAACTCAAAAAATCTCTCTTGTTATTCCAATTGCATATCAATATTCTGCTTGCTTTACTAAAACCATAATTATTATTTATATTATTTAAACATGTAAAAACCATAATTATTTTTTATATTATTTAAACATGCAACCATTACTTCACATGTGGCTGGAAGATAGAACGAGCTCTATTCCTTTGCAACCAAAATCAAATGCGATTAAGTAAAAAAAAAAAAAAAGGTAAGTGAATTTTCTTGCACGTGGCTATGTGGTTGCTGCATGTTTCTTATTACCTCATGCACAGCTGGCAACGTATAAAATTACTTCAGGCATTGACGAAGTGGCCTGACTGGTTTGTAATTGACGTTGCAAAGCAAAAGGACGCACGAGGTGCTCTTTGTCGCCTCGGTATCTCATGGACGGAGTTAAAAAAATAGGTGGTTATGTTAACATGATTTTATTGTCAAAACAAATGCCTTCCTGGTCACTGCATGCAGAATACCTCATGACTTTGGTGGCAACGAAATCTAGTGCTCTCAATGGTAATTGTAACATCATCGTTGCTCCTCAGCAAGCAGATAAGTTGTCTCACAGCAACTTCTCTTCATCCCCACTATCACAACCACTTCCCATCATCCTTTCTCTTCCTTAACTATTCAATCTCAAACCCTTTATTGCAATAGCTATAAATGCAACGGACTGATATATAGTCATGGTGAACAATAAGGTATTAGCTTAGTGGTAAGACACTTGATTTGGAAGTTGCAGGTCATAGGTTCGGCAGGCAATGCTGAGTTATATAAAGTTTAAATTGGATTATATATCGTGGGGTGTGCCCATATTCCACTTATTTCATTTCAATTTCCTCTTCCCTCTCTCTTTCTTTGAACTTTTGATGTTTTCACTTCCTCTGTGTCATTATTCTAGCCTCCACTTTCCCTTTCTATCCTCTCAAACCTTGAAATAATTCCAATAAATTTGCAACTTGATTGTTGCATTTCATTTTAAAAAATTTTCATAGATTGCTGTATAGAATTTTATTTTTATTTTTAATAGATTGGTGCGTAGATGATTGCCCACTACTATGTAATGGCTTAAAAAATATAGATTGAAAACATAATTGTANTTGTGGGTTTGATTCTTGCCCATGCATTTCAGTGTGGTAACAGTAGGTGACATCCATCGCATGTGTGGGTAGGGGTTGTGGTACCATTCATCTTTTGGTTGAGAAATTGTGGATTTGATTGTTTCCCTCACTTCAGGGTGTGGCAACAATGGAGTAGCATTATGCTAGAAACCTTTTCATTCATGGGTCACATCTACCTCATGTGAGGGTTGGGGTTGTGCTACCATTCATGTCTTTGTTGGGAGATTGTAAGTTCGAATATGTGTTTTCAAGTGTAGTAGCAACGGAGTCCACCCTTACTACACGCAAGGACTACATTCAGTTAGTACAAACAATCCTAGAGGAGATGGATAGAGTCATAAAACAAGGAGGGCCTTAAGGCCTAGGACCTCCTCTAAACCTAGAAAAGATAGATCATCGAGTAGGACACTAAGATGTCCTTAATTTTGACCATTGAACCGACCTACTGATTGTTCCAGAAGAGATATGTCTCTCCCATGTACCACTCCTTGCTGGAAGTGATTGTGGACCACATGGGGGAGTTTTACAGCTAAGCCTTGACTTCTGGAGGTGTGAACTCCAAGAAATGTCCAAAGTTTAATTCTTGGAGCATTAGTTTTTGGACCTCCTGCTTTACGATTTACTTGAGGTAGGCTTCCATCAAGGTCTACTCAAGGTTTAATCTTGGTTTGGGTGCCTCATCTTGGTGAGAATGTTATGTTGTAGTAGATTCTTTGGGAATCTATTAGACAAATTCCACTTTAGGCTCCTCTCGAAGAGGTCCCGTTACATGGATCTCAGCTTGCTCATGGGCTTGTTCTTGGCTATTTGTCCCTTGGTTGAGACAGTCCTCCTTCTTGTGCATGTTTTCCCTTAGGTGCCATCTACGGTCATAACATAACCAAGGATTAGCATTCAATGTGTAACTTATAACATTTAAGTACCTTTCTCATTGGCCAGTTACAATCTAGGCTAAGTTTGGACCATGGTAGATCGATTATTTTATTATTATTTTGATAAATTTTAACCTAGAATGTTATCGAAGCTTGTTGGAAAGGTTTAACTCTCATAATTTGATGTTTAAATGTTGGTTTCTTTGTTAAACCTTTGTGGGAGTTAGAAATTTTTCAAAAAAAAATTCATCAAAAACTTAAGGTTTGTAGGCCCCATGACGAAGAGCTTACCTCCAGTAGAACGAAGTGAATCAAACAAATGGTTAGGAAGATATGGGTATTGGAAAGTTTTAAGCTCTGAAAAGTTCAAAAAACTCCCTCCTCATTTATGAGCAAATGTAAAAAATGCTAAGTGTTGCTACCTATTTATAGGTGAGAGGACCCCTGCATCAATAGGATTCCATATATAGGGTTCCATTTATGTATGGGCTCCATCAATGGATACCCTTCTATGGAGCTGATACCCAAAATTTCCACATTAAATATCTTCAAAAGTACAAGGAGTTTTCTTGTGTAATTGGTGTCTATGGAGAGCAAGAAAAGTTGTGAACATGATGGAATACTTGAAGAGGGCTCATGAATGCTCAAAATTTGGAAAATTGAAGAATGAAATTTATTGGAGAAGATGCCTTAAGAAGTGCACAATTGGATGCATCAATGGGGTGCATGAAAGATTTGGTTAAAGAAATGCCTAAGGATAAGGAACTTAACTAGCCCAACCAAGAGATATGAAAGTGGATCCTTCCCATAGTAGGCACATGCCATTTTTTCCCTTGCATAATCTCAAGTAAGGAGTTCGTGGATCCCATAGTTAATTAATGGTGATGAAAAATTAAGGACCAAATCTAGAAGAATCTACCCAAGAATTTTGATAGTTCAAACTAAGACATTGAATAAGAACATGGACAACTGGTAGTGAGGTGAGTTATGAAAAGAATTTAAGGATGAGAGAGAAAATGGAATGGAATTCCCAATTGTGGTCACATGAAGTCCCTTGTGGATTCTATGGTTAAATGACCTAATAAAATTCATCCTTAGTCCAAACCAAAACCAACTACTTTTAGTAACCTTGCATTGTCAATCTAAGACTAGACCACTTCTTCAAGACACAAGAATGCTCTCATAGATCAATCATCATTCCTTATTAGAGAAGAAAAGAGAAGCAAGTAGGGAGAAAGGGCCTTAGCTAGAGGGAAAATTCAGGCATGGGAAACATGTCTTTCTAGTCCCATAACTAGTATTTGTAGCTCGTTATTTTGTCTAAGGGGTGTGCTTTGAATTCCCATCATCATCATCATTTTTTTGAATTTTATGTTTTTATGAATTTTTTACATGGAAACCACACCATGCAAAGACTTATTTAACTTCTTGTTATTGGTCGATGTGGAATGGTAAGAAATCCATGAAAACACTCATGCATTGAAGCAAGTAGAAAGGAACAAAGAGTATTGAATCCCCTTAAAGTTCATTTAAATCTTTTCCAAGTTTGGAAACTACCAAGGTCACAATTTTGTTAAATTTTTATTAATGAAAAAGGGATGTTATATTTCCAAAACAAAGAAAACCATAGAGTTTGTGGATGAGTGGATGACATGAACTCAATAATTATTCCATTGAAAAGAAACTTTGTCTTAGTCATTGGTCATCAAAATTCAAAAATAGAAACCATACATTAGCAATCAAAGACATTAAATACAAACCACCATTAGCAAACAACTATAGCATCACTATGTCCTATTGGCAACAAAGCATTTCATTAGAAAACAAGAAAAAAAATTCATACCAAAATAAAGTAAAATATAAAAGAAATTGTAAAATATTCAAGAAAGTCAAAACGTACTAACAATTTTGTAAAAAAAAAAATTGGAAAAATAACAAAGTGTAAAACAAAAAGGTATAAAAATCAAAAAAGAGTTAAAAGAAATAAGGAGAAAAATTGAGGAGCCATTGATATGGTTAGCAAGGATGGCCATCTCCCCCATGACTGAGTTGAAAGAAGGAGATCTAAAAGATTAAGCGAGGTTATCCATTCGATGAGGTGTTTCTTGCATTGGCTTACTTAGGCTCATGGAAAGGTTTTACTTGTTGCATGTTAACTAATTGCTTTTTGTTTAAGTTTTTAGGTTTGTAGATCAACATGGTACTAGAAGAAAAAGGTTTCATAAATGATATAAGACCCTTCCCATAATGTTTGGAACTTAGTTTATTAAGGTACGTGTGTAGGGTTCCATTAGAGGACCTTGTCTCTAGGTTGAAATTTAACTTTCCTTATCCTAAGGTCATGGAATTTTTTTTTGAATTCTTTGTGAACTTCATTCAAGGATAGGGTCACTAATTGATTCTCATCTAGCATGTTGAGGTTGATCAATCTCTTTTTCTTGTGCTAGGCTTAGGTTAAGATCTAAGTCACAAGTTGTTGAAAGTGTATGGAGATTGGATTAAATGGGAAGAGTTGGAAGTTTTTCATACACCATCTCATAGGAAGAGTAGCCTATAGGGAGTTTCCATGTTGAGTGGTATGCCCAAAGAGCATCATTAAGTTTTGTACTCTAGTCTCTCCTATAATTGATAATTGTTCTAGTTAATATCTTGGTGATCTCCCTATTGGTAACTATAGCTTAACTATTAGCTTGGGGTTGATAGGTTGTTGTTAGTTTATGTTCAACCCACAAGAATTGCATGCACTTGCGAAAGGTAGTGCCTTTAAAGTGAGTACCATTGTTAGAAATTAGTGAACGTGGCACTGCAAACCTGTTAAAAATATTTTGTTATACAAAGTGAGCAGCAATGGAAAATGTACAATTAGTGATGACTACTGCTTATGCCCATTTAGTACAATAGTCAACAACAACTATTATGTATGCCTTTCCATTTGACATGGGCATGATGGAGCCTAATAAAGTTTCTTTGGTCAGCTACATTGATGGGATGCCATTGATGTGACCCCATCAACAAGATCCCATTGATGTAGGATTTTCCACGTTGACATGTATCCATCAATGTGGCACACTAGTAGGTCTATAAATATGGCACCGCAACCATGTTAATTGGGGGTTAGAATTTCAATTGCTAGCAAAATTCTTGTTGTTTGTTTCCATAAGAGATAGAGTAATTTTCTAAGTGCCCACAATAGAAGTTAAGGAGTGTACATATCTTTATTTGAGCACTATTGTACCTAAGCAGTATAGTATGTGCAGTAATAAAGATGAGCCTTTTGATAAACCTTGTAGCACTTGGACTAGGTTAATAATTTATTTATGCATTTATTATTTTCATTAATTAAGTGATTAATTAAGCTAGAATGATTAATAATTTAAGGAATTAATTAAGTTAAATAAGCTAGCACACATAAGTATGACCACTTTGAGCATACTTATAACACTTGATAATCTTAGTAGCATTTAACACTTGGTCACCCAATAGTGTTATATGTGCTCAAGATGTGTACAAAAAGTGAGACTGAATGCTTATGTTAGGATAGTTAGTTATTAATTAGCAATTAAATTAGTTGAATTAGTTAATAAATTTATTTTTAAGCTATTACCAACCTTAGGTGAACAAAATATAAAATAATAAAAATCATGTGTCTTAATTTTACTTAACCATACAGTTGAGCTTCACAACTATAGTTGGGAAGACAACGATTATTCCACAATTAGATTCACCTTATAGATTGAATCTTGTGTACAAGAACACTAGAAATCCATGGAATTTGATCGAATCATGCATGAATGCCTTAGTGATTCATATGGTTGGGCGTAGGGGTACCTCGCCACTCATCATTGATGCCATTGCTAGGGATTTTTAGCCAATACCATGTGCTATCAATCTAGGATTAGTGAAAATCACTCAACATCATTGAAATGAACCTAACAAAGTTAAATCATAATAATTAATCAAAACTATACTACAAGCACACTAAGAAATTATATCTAACAAAAATTTCTTCTTCTTCTCATAGGCAAGATGATTCTAAGTCAAAAGTACCCAATTTCACTTATGTCCTTCAAACTCTTAGAAGGTTGGACATCAAGGAGCTTCAAGGAGATCATGTTATGAAAGATCATGACTTCTGGGACTATTGTTCCATTAAGACACAATGCAAACGAGATCAATAACAAGAAAAGCACCACGAAGCCATGAAGGGGAAATAGTTCACTAACTCCTTATTCTTGCTAAATCAAATGGATAATGAGGAACCTCTTTTCAAGGATTCTCAACATGCATACTCTTGACCTCTTAACTCTAGTGAAGGGGAGCCAAATCCAAATCCTAAATTAGCGATCAAAAATCTGGGTTCTGGTAATAGTATGTCCCACGATCGTGGCAGCTCTAAGAAAGAGAGTCAAAGAGGGAAGTCGAATAAGCATAATGAAAATCACTCTAATGATTATGACCATGAAAAATAGAGAGGAAGTATCAAAAATCATGATGGTGGTAGCCCTCCTCCCTCTTCATCCTCTTCATTTGGATCAGCTTCCTCCTCTAAATCTAAAAAGAACCATAGGTGGTGAGACAATAATGATAATCACAAAGACTGTCATGAATGAAGGAATGGCAGAGGACATCATAGGCATCATTGAGATCATGATGATAAACCTCTATTGGCCATCCAAAATATGCTCAACATATCATAGAGGCTATCGAAATTCCTAAGAAGCATGTGAAAGATAGCTGAATCAAGTAGCTAGACATGAATAATATACCCATATTTGAGGGGGGATATAACTCAAATCCTTAGATGCATCTACAAGCCTTTCATGATGCATGTGCCTTACAAAATATTGAAAATGATTTAGAAAAGTTGAAGCTATTCCCTAGAACACTCATCACGTAAGCAAAAAGCTGGTACTAATCTTTAGAACCAAAATCAATCTATTGATGGAGATGTACTCTAGAGTGTCAAACCTGCGAAGGTAAATCCAAGGTTGAAAAGAAGAAACACATGAACCCTTGGATGTCTCCATGGGTAGATATTATTCATTATTACATTGATTCCCTAGCCATGATTACTCTTTGTGGGAACAACTTCACCACATCATAGATGCACTTCACTTAGAAATACAAAGGATCCTTGGGGTCTATGCCCAAGGAAGATTGTCAGAATTAAGAGCCCATCAGATACAAAGGATGATTGAGCAAGTAGCAAAAGAAGAAGGAGAGTTGAGAAAATGAGAAAGTGCAAAAGAATATAATAGGGATCCTTCCATCAGAAAGAAGCAGGTCCACTTTTGTGATAGTGAGAAGGAGTAATCTCTTGATGAGGTGGTGCAACGAAAGATCTTATTGATCCAAAAATATATGTCTGAAATTTCCACCAAGGTAGATAAAATGTAGTATTTTTTGAATGAAAAATTTCAAATTACTCTTAAAATTGCAGAAGAATCAACAGGCCAAATTGGTGATCATGACCATAAGAGGAAAAAAGAAGTTGAATGTGTGTACCAAAGGTATAAGGGAAAATTTGCTACAATAGAAGAAGCTGTGGAGATTGAATCAGATGATGATGGAAGATGTGAAATCTACCACTACAAACATCCTAAGGGATGTTTCCCTATTATGTCACACTTATAGGGATTTGGGGTGTAAGCTCTGAATCCAAGACTATCAAAAAGGAAAAAACATAGAAGATTACCTTATCCTCAAGGCAATCCTAGGAAGTTCCACTAGCAATAATCTTATTATCCAAGTGAAACTCCACCACAAACATATGAGTAGTATCACTAATAGCAGCAACCATAGTCATGGGGGATGCCACCATGATGGTATTTGTACCCTTACAAGTAGCCAAATCTATATGGGTACTATGTTCAGCATCCCCTATCTCCATGTGACTCTTCCAGTCATATTTCTCCTTTCTAACATTACTACCACCCTTATAAATATCATTGATGAGTGGCGAGGTACCCCTACACTCAACCATACAAAACGAGCGTCACACGTGCGATCTAGTCGAACTCTGCAGACTAAATGCCTAAACACCACAAGGAACACTTGGGGTTAATTGTTCGTTGTCTTCCCAAACTTACTTGTTGTTGTCACGGTGTATGGTTAAGTAAGTCCGAGGTATATGATTTCTTTGGTATTTTAAAGTTTATCTCCTATGCTAAACGGTGAAGGGTTGAGAAACTAAAACTAACTCTAACTACAACACTAGGTCCTAGCGTCAGCATCCGTTCCCACTTGCCGTACACACCCTGAACTGTGCAACTGTGGCTACCAAACACTAATCGTTACTGGGATTACCACACGTAACGCACGTGCTCGAAGCGGTCGTACTGAGGCACTTAACTAACCTAAGTGTGACAAGCAGCCGATTCCTTGACTAGCCGTACACATCCGTAGATGCTCGTAATCAAGTCGTACTTGTCCCACGTTCTAGGAGGAAAGGGTGAGAGAATCTAATCGCGATGAGTAGCCGATTCCTTGGCTAGCCGTACACGTTCGTCAACGCTCGTAACCAAGTCGTACTCATGCCGCGTTACTAGGAAAGCAATAAATAACATTAATTAAACCTATCCATGCACTGCAAGGTTTATCCACAAAGCTCGTCTTTATTGCCGTACACAACTTGTGTTCAGGTACAAAGCTGCTCGAATAAAGAACCGTTCACTTGGGGGACTCCTACTGCGAGCACATGGAAAATATTCTATCTCTGGGGTGATCAATCTGCCAGAGCTTCGCTACTTTACGCCTAGGATGTGAAATGAGAGGAGTTTCGCCTCTTATTTATAGATTTGGTGATGGACTACAATATCGCATACGCGATATCGCAGGAAACGACGCGAGATCGTGTCTGCAATATCGCAGGGGATGCGATATCGCAGCCTGTGCAATTCGCGTCTCATCATACCCCCATGATTGAATGAAAACTCATCCTCGAGTTCCTTACAATAATATCAGGTAGGTATTGGATTATTGAGGGGAATGGAACTAATGGAATGACATGTGAATGGTTCATTATTACATGACTTGACAAGACTGGTGTTCATGACAACAAGGGTGAACACCTTATTACAATGACATCAGGCCACACTTGGCAGCTGAGAGAAAAGAGGAGAGAGAATAGAAGAGAAGAAGAGAGAAGAGTCTTACTGCTGCCAATACCTAGATTATGCCTTCCGTCGTCCATCCGTAAGCGCATCATCAATTTTGCTCCTTGCATAGCTGCTTCAGCATTGCTCCATTCCAAGTGTTTGCTCCAGATCCATTCCGTTGTTGTATGATTGCCATCTACACACACAACACAATCATATATTAGCAAGGGTAATTGAATCATTAAGTAATTAATACCTTGCCTCGGTGTAAGTCCATTGGATAGGTTGTGGTATGGCTGATATGGATCTGGGAATATGTAGATGATGACTACCAAAGGTGTAGGGGTTAGGAAGAAAAATGAAAAAATTTGGGGCTTAGGAGAAAAATTGAAAAATTAGGCCCCATGCCCCCATGACTAATCGCGAACCTCTGGTAGTGTTAGAATGGAGAAAGAAAAGGAGTAAGAAAGATAGGTAAAAAGGGACAACGATGGCATCAATGAAGTGGATGTCAAGATGGAAATGAACAAAATAATAATTAATTGCAAAATGTTAAGGAAAAGAAGTTAACTAATGTTCCAAATAGGAATGTCAGTGGGTCCTCCCCAAACCAGGCTCGTGCCCTTAATGCCCTAACAATCCCACATTCAAAGAGTTCGTAGGCTCTGAGAATATCCTTTGGAACAAGAGTTAAAGTCTTAACGGCTAGAATTTACGAAAAAGAAAACAAAGCATTAACCAAAATATATACACTAATGATACAACCGGCAATGAGGTGAATAATGGAGAGAAGGATGGAGAGAAGAGAAGTGGAATGGAATCCCAAGAACAAGGTGGTGTACAGCCCCTTGTGTGTTTGATGATTAATGTGACTTGGCAAATCTCATTCCAACTCCAGGCTCAAACCAACCACTTCCAGTGACTTTGCATCAATTCAATTGGCTAAACCATCCACTTGGATGATGAGGATGCATCTTCAAAGAGCCACCACCATTCCGATGAAACAAAGGAGAGAACGAGAAGCAAGAAGGGCCTTAGTTAGAGGGAACACTTTGGTTCCATAACTAGTGCTTGCAGCCCAAAGTTATTCCGTCTAAGGGGTGTGCTTTGAATCCTCACTTTGGTTTTTTTTTTGTGTTTTATGTTTTTATGCATGGGGACCACACCATGCAAAGACTTCTTTATTTTTATTGTCTCAGCTTCCGATTATTGGGTTACATCGAAGCGGTAAGAAAACTCAAGAAGAAAACATCCAAGCACCCAAGAGAATGATCAACACAAAAGCATCAAGTTCCTTTGAAGTCACACCCTTTGCAATCCTTGAGTCCTTCCTTAGTTTGAGAAATACCCAGTCACCGGTTCGTTAAAGTTCTTATTGGAAGGGAACTGTACATTTCCAAGCCAAGAGAAACCATAGACTTTGATGGATGAATGTATGAAGTGAACTCATTGCCTGCCATATCAAAAGAAACATACCTTAGTATCAACATTGTAACTTAAAGGTAAAAACCAAACATTAGCAATTAATGAAAAACAGTTCATCCCATCGACCCAAACACTTATTGGGTGACGAACTTACATGGTGGATGACACACACACACACACACAAAATAGAAAAGGTATAACGATGTTGTAAAGAAAAACAAGAAAAGTTAAAGAAAGTTGTAAAACAAAAATGTGTAAAAAAAAATTGAAAAAGACCTAAGGGCCTCATGTGATTAGCATAGGTGGCCATCTCCCCCATGACTGAGTTGTAAGGGAGAGATCCGAAATAGTGAGCATGGTTGACCGCTGGTAGAAGTGTGACTGGTACTGGCTGATGCAGATTCACAGAAAGGTTTTGTTTGCTGTACATTAACCAGTAACCTTTTATCTGGGCTGTCAGGCTTATATATAATCATGGCTCCAGAGGGGAAGGCAGTATGAATAATATAAGATCCTTCCCACAAGGTCTGAAAATTCGTACGTTGGGGTACATGTGTGGGGTTCCAGTAAAGGACCTTATCTCCTGGTTGGTACCTAAGCCTTCAGATCCTTAAGTCATGCCATTGTTTACTATGTGCTTTGTACAACTCATTTAATGATAGTGCAGCCAATCGATTCTCTTCTAACACATTCAAATTTGCTAGTCATTGTTTTTGTGCTAGATCGAGATCCAGGTGAAGTTCACAAGCCATGGACAGTGTACGGAGCTCACTCTGTATAGGTAGTTTTGGAAGTTTCCCGTACACTAGCTCATAGGGAGAATATCCTGTAGGGAGCTTCCAAGTGGAACGATACGCCCAAAGAGCATCATTTAGTTTTGTACTCCAGTCTCGCCTAAATTTGCTAATTGTTCGTGTTAATATTCTGGTAATCTCCCTATTAGTAACCTTGGCTTGACCATTAGCTTGGGGGTGGTAAGGTGTAGTCAGTTTATGCTCAACCCCTAAGCGTTACATCAACTTCTTAAAGGTTGCACCTGTAAAATATGTTCCATTATCGGAAATAAGTGCACGTGGCACACCAAACCTATTAACAATTTGTTGTTGTACAAATCATGCAGCTGTAGATGATGTGCAATCTATTACAGCAGCTGCTTCTGCCCATTTGGTTAAATAATCAACAACAACGATTATATATGCTTTTCTGTTGGACATTGGTGTAATCGGTCCCATAGAATATATCCCCCAGATGTCAAAGGGTTCTAAAGGCTGAATCCATTTTTGTGGACCCTCCATCCTAGCAATCATTCCCCCATCATGTTGGTAGTACTCACAGGATTGGGCGAAATGATGGGCATCCCAAAATAGTGTTGGCCAATAATATCCTGCAAGCAGGATTTTAGTGGTCATTCTTCTCCCAGCATAATGACCCCCACAGGGGCCCTCATGAGCATCCTGAAGAACTTTTAATTGATCTTGATCGGGTACACACCATCAAACTAGGCCATCAGGGAAAACTTTATAGAGTTTTTCCCCGATTTCCATGAAGTATTTGATGTTGTGAAGAAACTATTGTTTCTTCCTAAAGTCTAGTCTCTGTGGTATTTGTTGTGAAGTGAGATAAGTGAGAATGCTGCTATACCAGTTTACTTCCGTGGGTTGATTATTTATTACACTAGCAAAGAGGGTTTCATCAGGAAAATGGTCAGATACTGCGTATTCATCCTCTTTGTTGTCCCATCGCAACCGAGATAGGTGATCAGCGACTATGTTCTCGGTGCCCTTGCGGTCTACAATAGTTAAGTCGAACTCCTGAAGAATCACCTGCCAACGTATGATATGTGGGCTAACCGTTGGCTTGTTCATAAGGAACCTAATTGCACTATGATCTGTGTGGATATATACCTTGTAACCCAATACATAGTGCCTAAATTTATCCAGTGCAAACACAACAACCATTAATTCTTTTTCTGTAGTTGTGTAGTTAAGTTGTGCACCAGTGATACTTTTACTGGCACAATGGATGTAATAAGGACATTTTTGTTCATCTAGTTGTGTCAATATAGCTCCTAAAGCATAATTGGATGCATCAGTCATGATATGGAATGGTCTAGACCAGTCAGGTGCTTGTAGAATGGGAGTTTCTACAAGCCTCTGTTTAAGAGCTTGGAATGCTTGTTCACATTCTCTGGTCCATTCGAATGGTGCATCTTTTTTTGTTAATTCTACCAACGGTTTGGAAACTTTTGAAAAGTTCGCAATAAACCTCCTGTAGTAGCCAGTGTGTCCAAGGAATGACCTCACGTCTTTAATGGTTTCTGGTTGTTGGGTGATTCCTTGGATGACTTTAATTTTTTCTGGGTCGACTTTGATTCCTGATTGCAAAATTTTGTGCCCTAGCACGATGCCCTCTTGAACCATCAAATGGCTCTTCTACCAGTTGAGCTTAAGGTTGGTTTCAACACATCATTTCAATACTTGCTCTAACCGATTGAGAGCTTGATCAAAGCTCGTCCCATAAGTGGAGAAGTCATCCATGAAGACTTCTACTCCATTGCCTATTTGTTGTTGAAAAATGCTTAGAACTAAGCGTTGGAATGTGGCAGGTGCATTGCACAAGCCAAAAGGCATTTGTTTATATGCGAACGTTCCCCAAGGACTGGTGAACATTGTTTTGGCTTGGTCTTCTAGTGCAATGCGGATTTGATTGTACCCACTATATCCATCCAGAAAACTGTAATAGCGATGCCCCACGATAGTGTCTAAGACTTGGTCCAAAAATGGCAGTGGAAAGTGGTCTTTGAATGTTGCCATATTTAACAGCCTAAAATCTATACATACCCTCCATTTACCTCCCTTTTTCAGTACGATGACAAGAGGGCTAACCCATTCGCTATCAGAGATAGGGTAAATGAACCCAGCTTTGAGAAGTTGTTCTAGTTCTTCTTTAACAATTTGTTTTAGTTTTGGGTTCAATCACCTCTGGGGTTGCTTGCAAGGTTTCATAGAGGGATCTGTATAAATCCTATGCTGGCATATCCGAGGATCTATTCTGGCTAGTTCAGGATATGACCAAGTAAAGGTGGTTGACCACTTGTTTATCACCCTTAGCAAACTTTCTTTTTGCGTGGGCACGAGCTTTGCGTTGATGATCATCGGTTTTCCATTTTTGAGGGTCACATATTCCAGACCAGTGGGTAATAGTTTTAACTCTAGGGGCTCTTGTTTAAACTCTTCAGGAATCTCCAACTTCCCCCAATTAATATTTTCGGAGTTAAGGGCTGGAAGTTGGCAACGGACTTGCTCCAATATGTCTGTGCTTTCAAGGTAAGCACTAGTTATTCCCTCAGCTAGTTCCATGCAGGTAGTTGGGTTGCTATCTTTATCAGCCATCAGCCACTGGGTGTTTTCTTGTTGTGTGGCCATTGCATATAGGCACTTTTGTATATTAATGTCCTGTGCACACCTATCACATGCAGGCAATGTTAAACTTCACATTACCCATGATTTCTGCACGCAATGACACCCTGTGTCACTATATGCGATGCATGGAACTCTTTTCCTCTCAATTTTCCCAAATGTATTTTTCTTAGATATTTCTAGGGAAAGGTTACGAATTCCTAAGCATGCGTCGATTATATTTAGCCATGCCCTTCCCATAATAATTGGGAAATCCCCTTTGTCATTGTTTATTTCGATCACTAGGAAATCGGCTGGATATGACCATCCACCGACGGTGGCAACAATGTCTTCAACCTATACCAGAGGAACAGTGATGGATTGGTCAGCTAGCTCAAGGTGAACGTTGCTCTTCTTGAGTGGAGGCAGGTTCCAAGTTTTATACAGTTTGTGTGAGATTAAGTTGACCCCAAAACCGGAGTCAAGAAGAGCCTTATGGGGTTCATTCCTAGTGACTTGGAGGTAAACTAAGGGGACTCCCAGATCTAATAATTTTTTTGGGAGGTGGCCCACCTTGATCCAGTTAGTTACTGTATGTGTTAACATAACTGTATGCATTGGATGTGATTTTGCCGCTGGAGGATTTCCTGAAACCGTGTTGGGTATGGGAGTGTTAGGATGCTCAACTACTTGTGACGGCGAAGGCTTGGTTGGATGTTTGGTCCTAAGGAAGGGTCTTTTTGGTGAACGATTGTTAGAACCAACTGATATTGAAGGCTTGGAGGCCCTCGCAGTAGTAGGTTGTCGCAGTTGAGTGGGATTTACTCTGGATTTCGTTGGAGTGGTTGGTGGTGCGGCCATAGGTGCAAGAGATGCGGATGAAGTTGGAGGATATTGTGGGTATGGGACATTTCCCGAAGGAGGGGGAGTCCTAAAATGTTCCTGAACTTGGTAGTAACATGGAGGTTTTATGTGACCCGTAGAGTCACCTGGAGGAACCGGTTGCTGCACATAATATCTATGAGGATCAGGCTGCCGGTAAGGGTATTGATGTGTTGGCGGTGGCATCCCCCATGACTGTGGGTATTGCCACTGCTGATGTTGTCCAATCGGCTATGGAGGCATTCCACTTGGATAATATGTCAAGGGTTGGTGGAACTGCCTTGGGTTACCTTGTGGATAAGGTAACCTTCGGGGTGTTTGCCGTTGATTAAGTCTTGGATTTAGTGCATACACCCAAGACTCCTGTAGATGTGAGATAATTGGGCAACATCCCTTAGGATGGTCATAGTAGTAGACCTCACATCCACCATCATCATCTGAATCAAAATTTATAGCCTCATCGAAGATGGGAATTTTCCCCTTACCCTTGTTATGTGTAGGCCTTAAGTTTCTCCGCTTGGTTTTGCCTTTGTCACCACCTTGTTCTACCTTAGACTCTTCTACGATTTTTAGAACTGTTTCTATTCTTGAGTCTAAGGAATTCCACATTTGGTCTACCTTAGCCGATACCTCGGTTGTTAACTTTTGGATCGGCATGGTTTTCTGATTCACCAATTCTTCGAGTGGTGACTCATCCTCCTCATCACAGAATTTCACTCCCTTCTTGCGAAGGGAGGGGTCGCGGTTGTATTCTTCAGCACTTTCTCTCTTACGTAGCTCACCCTCTTCTTGCGCTACTTGTTCCAACAAACTTTCAACTTCATGGGCTCTTAGTTGGGAAAGTCTCCCTTGGGTGTAAGTCCCAAGAGTTCTTCTCGTTTCATTTCTTAGCCCATCCACAATGTGGCAAAGTTAATCCCGTTTAGCGTACCCATGGCCTGGGCAACGATGTAGTAGTGTATAGTAGCGGACCATGGTAGCATCCAAGGATTCATAAGCATCTTGTTTCTAGCCTTGGATCTGCTTTCGCAAATTGGACACTCTGGAGTACGTCTGATATTTGTTGTTGAACAGTTCAAGCATCGTACTCCACCTCCTGATGATTTCCGGTTCTAAGGATCGGTACCAGCTCTCTGCTTCTTTGATGAGTGTCCTTGGGAACAACTTGAGTTTCTACCACTCATTATCAATATTTTGCAAGGCACAGGCATCGTGGAATTCTTGTAAATGATGTTGAGGATCAGCGTTGTATCCCCCTTCAAAACGTGGGATATTATTTATGTCCAAACACTTGATCCTACTGTCTTTTAAGTGCCTTGTGGGGATCCTAACTACCTCTGTGATGTCTAGCATGCTTCAGGTTGCGAGTAGGGGTTCGTCATGATCATTTCTATCATGACATCTGTGATGTCTTCGTGGTGGTTCCCTACTCTCCATACATCCTTGCCCTTGTCCTAACTCCTCTCGACCTTCCTATCAAGGTCTTTAATCTTCTTTTTTACTTTTACCCTCCCCTTTATGTTCATGGTGGCTACGCCCAGATGTGGAAGGAGAGTGTGAATGATGAGATGAAGGAGAAGAGGAAGGGGATCCATCACCATGGTGATGTTTCTTACCTTCTCTTCGACTGCTTCGGCCTCGATCGTTGTAACGATCTAAGTGTCCGTCCTTAGTGTGAGTGGTTGTTCCTGCCATGAACAGTTGGTGCTCACGAGGATCAGAGCCTGTAGCATGTACGGTTGATCGAAGGCCCTGATGCCTAACCTCTTCACCATTGTGAGGAGGAGGAACATCATTTTCTAAGAAACCCATTGTGAGGGGTTCCTCATCTCCTATTTCACTAAGGACATGGGGGACCTTGCCCTTCAACAATGAATGTTGGCTCTCCTGCCTTTTGTCCCTCATACATTGCAAAGCGGTGGGATATAATCCCTTATATGATATCTTCCAGCAACGTATTCAGTGAATAAGTCCTGCATGCCAATCTGTGCCAATCCATAGAAAAGCATGTTCGGAACAGATCGATCTGGTGGTAAAACTATATTACCAAACAAATCTCTCCAGTGCAACTGTTCATCCTGATGGAGAGTAAAAGTGTAATTAGGGATATACTCATTGGGATGAGTATAAGTTATCGTATACTATTTAGGACTTGGCTGGTCTAGGTTATGTGTGTGATGCTGATTATCTTCTGTATTATCCTTAGGTGAGTTAATTTTGTGAGAAGAAGCCATTCTTAATGGTGTGCTATTTACCATTATCTATGTTCTTAATTAACTAATTAACTCGAAGGTTCATTGAGGCTCACAATGATGTGAATGATTCCTAATGTTCTAATTGGCGTAAAAACACTTAGTCCTCGGCAACGGTGCCAATGATGAGTGGCGAGGTACCCCTACACTCAACCATACGAAATGAGCATCACACACGTGATTCAGTCAAACTCCACAGACTAAATGCCTAAACTCCACAAGGAACACTTGGGGTTAATTGTTTGTTGTCTTCCTAGACTTACTTGTTGTTGTCATGGTGTATGGTTAAGTAAGTCTAAGGTATATGATTTTTTTGGTATTTTAAAGTTTATCTCCTATGCTAAATGGTGAAGGGTTGAGAAACTAAAACTAACTCTAACTATAGCACTAAGTCCTAGCATCAGCATCCGTTCCCACTTGCCGTACACACCCTGAATTGTGCAACTGTGGCTACCAAACGCTAATCATTATTGGGATTACCACACATAACGCACATGCTCGAAGCAGTCATATTGAGGCACTTAACTAACCTAAGTGTGACAAGCAGCCGATTCCTTGACTAGCCGTACACATCCGTAGATGCTCGTAATCAAGTCGTACTTGTCCCACGTTCTTGGAGGAAAGGGTGAGAGAATCTACTCGCGATGAGTAGCCGATTCCTTGGCTAGCCGTACATGTTCATCAACGCTCGTAACCAAGTCGTACTTATGCTACGTTACTAGGAAAGTAATAAATAACATTCAGTAAACCTATCTATACACTGCAAGGTTTATCCACAAAGCTCATCTTTATTTCCATACACAACTTGCATTGAGGTACAAAGCTGCTCGAATAAAGAACCGTTCACTTAGGGGACTCCTACTGCGGGCACATGGAAAATATTCTATCTTTGGGGTGATCAATCCACCAGAGCTTCACTACTTTATGCCTAGGATGTGAAATGAGGGGAGTGTCACCTCTTATTTATAGATTTGGCAGCGGACCGCGATATCACGTACGCGATATCGCATGAAACGACGCGATATCGCGTACGCGATATCGCAGGGGATGCAATATTACGGCCTCTGCAATTCGCATCTCATCAATCACCAAACTCATTTTCCACCTCTTAAAGGGGATCCCATATTCCATCCATACCCTGCTCATGTGCCTACACCTATTCCTCCACCCTCAACATAGCTACCACTTGCTCCATCCATGTAAGATGAGCTTCCAGCTTAGCCACAACAACATAATGCTACAAAGGCCATTAATCTATAATCGGTTAATCAAACAAGTGGTTCAAAACCTACATCTCCTAAATGACCGTTCTTCTGATCCAATATCCCTCTTAAGCCCTCACAAACTCATGTGGCTAGTCATCTTGCTCCTTCCTCATTCTCTGTAAGTCATTAAATTGAGAGCCCTTCAAATCAAATGCCTCTTAAGATCTACACTGTTATGTTAACTCATGTCATATCTAACTAGATCTAGGTTGGCAACCTTTCTAGGAAATTAGCTGATCCTAGAAGTTCCCTTATTTATTTGTAGATTGCTAGGAATGAACCATGCAAAGCTCTTCTAGATTTAGGTTTTAGTGTTAATATGATTTCCCATGAGATGTATACTATTTGGAACCTACCACCTCTCAAGAAGAGCAATATCATATTAGAATTGGTAGACCAATCCATCACTATTCCATTGGAATTGGTAGAAGATATTGTGACCACGATTTGTGGGTGGTCTTATCCTGATAATTTCTTAGTAGTCAAAGTTAAGAACTGTGAGGGGGATTTTTCAATCATTATGGGAAGGGTATGGCTAAGTACTATTGATGTAAGAATGGACATCAAAGATCTTTCCCTAGAAATTTCTAAGGAAAATGCATTCAGAAAGATCAAGAAGAAACAAGTTCCATGCATTGCATATAGTAATATAGGGTGTAATTGTGTGTAGAAACTCTAGTTTATGAAAAGAGCATCCATTTCTACATGCAAGTAGTGTGAAAATGAGGCAAATATTCAAAGGTTCTTGTATATAGCAGCCATAAAAAAAGAGGACATCCAATGTATGATAGCTAATTCTAAGAGCAACATAATTTGCATGAAACTGACTAAGAGCCTGACATGCACCTATGTCGTAGGCATGGATGAATTAGAGAAACTTCATCATTGACTCTGTGATGATAAAAATGATGATACCTATTGGGGAGAGTTGGAAATTCTTAAAAAATTTTAAACAAGAGCCCCTGGAGTTAAAAGGTCTAACTACTAGCCTAGAACATGCATTTCTGAAAAATGGAAAGCTAGTTATAATCAATGCTAAAATTGCTCCTGAACAAAAAGAAAAACTATTGAAAGTGGTTAATAGATGGCCATCAGCCTTTTCTTGGTCATATCCTAAACTCACTAGGATTGATCCACAAATATGCTAACACTATATCTATACCTATACGACCATGAAGCGAAGAAAGTAGCCACAATAGTGGTTGAATCCCAAATGAAAATAAATCATTAAGAAGGAAATGGAACAACTCCTCAAGGTGGGGTTCATCTATCTTATTGTAGATGGTAAGTGGGTCAGTTCACTCATGATTGTACCAAAGAAAGATGGTAAGTGGTGGGTTTGTATTGATTTCAAGTTGTTGAACATGGCAACATTCAAAGATCATTCTCTGTTACCATTTGTCAATCAAGTGTTGGAAATCATTTCTATCTATGGATATTATAGCTTTCTGGATGGTTATAGTGGATATAACCAAATTCATATTGCATAAGATGATTAGGACAAAACTACATTCATGAGTCCCAAGGGAACTTTTGCATACTAGAAGATGCCTTTTGTTCTATGTAATGCCCCTACGACATTCCAATGCTTGGTCTTAAGCATCTCCCAATAGTGAATTGGTAGTGGGATGGAAGTATTCATGGATGACTTTTCCACTTATGGTGCTACATTGGAGAAATCCTTGGACCACCTTGAGCAAGTATTAAAAAGATGTGTGGTGACAAACCAATGGCTCAATTGGCAAAAGAGCCATCAAATGGTCCAAGAGGCCATAGTCTTGTGGCACAAAAATCTTACAAGTACGGATCGAGGTAGAGCCTAAAAAGATAACGGTCATCCAAGGAATAAATCATCAACTGGAAATATTTAAAGATGTCTAGTCATTCCTTGGACACACACATTACTACCAGTGATTCATAGAGAATTTCTCTAAGATCGCAAAACCATTGGTCAAGCTAACAAAAAAAGATGATCCATTTGTTTGGACCAATGAATGTGATAATTCATTCTAATAGGTGAAGGAGAAACTCATAGAAACTTAAATTCTATCAGCACCAGATTAGTTTAGACCATTTCATATCATGATGGATGCATCAAAGTATGCCTTGGAAGAGGTGCTGACATAGTTGAATTCATAAACACGCTTTATAAAGTAAGGACTGCAATTTTGTCCACTATTAGGATCTACTATATGATACATATCCATACGCTGTGGTAGACTAAATATATCACTCTTACTTATAATATTTGATAGGTGACCAAGCTTCCATTTATGTCTTCTTGAGTGCAACAAATTAGAAGGAAACCTAATTCAATGATGTTAAAAATCCTTTGTGTTGTTAGCAAAGATAAAAAATAAAAAAACATACTTCTTTTTATTATCCCCACCATCATACCCCCATGATTGAATGAAAACTCATCCTCGAGTTCCTTACAAAATACTGGGAAGGTATGGTATTATTGACTTAAATGACAACTAATGGTGAATGGGATGACATGTGAAAAGATCATCATTACAATACTTGGCAACATTAGTGTTCATGACCACAAGAGTGAACACTATACACAATTGACATCCAACCTTATTTGGTAGTTGAGAGAGAAGAGAGAGAGAGAGAGAGAGAGAGAGAAGACGTGTTGCTGCCAATGCCAAGATTGCACCTTCTGTTGTCCATCCATAATTGTGCCATCAATCTTGTTCCTTGCACAACCATTCTAGCACTAGTACATCTTGAGTGTTTCCTCCAGGTCTAGTCCATTACTATATGATTGCCATTTGCACACACAACATAGTCACATATGAGCAAGGATAAGTAAATCACAATTTAGTTGATACCTTACCTCGGTGTAAGGTCCATTGGTTGAGTTATGATATGGAAAATACATATTCTAGAGATATAACATTGGTGACTACCCAAGGTGTAGGGATTAGGAAAAATTAAAAAAATTGGACCAGGGCCCCCATGACTAAGAGTGATCCTCTGGTAGTAATAGAATGTAAAAAGAGAAGGAATAAAAAAGATGGAGAAAAAGAAAAAATGGCAACACCAATAAAATGGATGTCAGAGATGGGAATGAACTAAAAAAATGTTGATTGCAGAGATGTTTAAGGGAAAGAAGTTAACTGATGCACCAAATAGGAATGCCAGTGGGTCCTCCCTAAAGTAGGCTCAAGCCATTTATGCCCTAACAAACCCACATTCAAAGAGTCTATAGGCTCTAGCAATGTCATTTGGGAGAAAGAGTTAAAGACTTAACCCCAAGAATTCACCAAAGAGAAAATAATGCATCAACCAAAATATAGACTATTGATATAAATAGCAATGAGGTGGAAAATGGAGAAAGAATGATGGGGAGAAGAGAATGGAATGGAGTCCCAAGAACAAGGTGGTGTACAGCCCCTTGTGTATTTATGGTTAATGTGACTAAGTAGATCTCATTCCAAATATAGCCTCAAAAAATCCACATTTAGTGAATTCACATTAATACACTTGGCTAATCCATCCACTTGAAGTAACAAGAATTCTTCCACCAAAGAGTCACCACCATTTCGAGGAAATGAGAAAGGGAAAAGTAGGAAGCGAGAAAGGGCCTTAGTTAGAGAGAACATGTTTGTTCAGTTCCATAACCAGTGCTTGTAGCCCAGATGATTATTTTTTCTAAGGGGTGTTCTTTGAATTCTCACTTTTCTTATTTTTTTTTGTGTGAGAACGACACCATGCAAAGACTTATTTTTATTGGCTCAGCTTCCCGATAATGGAGCAATGTCGGAATGGTAAGGAAAACTCAAGAAGAAAACATCCAAGCACCCAAGAGAATAGCCAGCACAAATGCATCAAATCCCCTTGAAGTCATACCCTTTTTAGTCCTTGAGTCCTTAGTTTGAGAAATGCCCAGTTACCAATTCATTAATAGTTTTATTATTAAAGAAAGGAACTGTACAGTTCCAAGCCAAGAGAGACCATAGAAATTCATGAATGCATGGATGACGTGGACTCATTGCCTATTTTATCAAAAGAACCATACCTTAGTATCAACATTATAACTCAAAGGTAAAAACCAAACATTAGCAATCAATGGAATACAGTTCATACCACCATCAGGAACACTTATTAGGTGAAAAATCTAACAAAACAAAAACAACAAACAAAGAAAAAAATAAGAACAAAAACAAAAAAAAAACAAACAGTTACACAAAGAAATGAAAAAGTATAAATGATGTTGCAAAACAAAAATAAGCAAAATTAAAGATATTTGTAAAACAAAAAGTTAAAAAGGAATTGAGGGCCTTAAATGGTTAGCAGAGTGGCCATCTCCCCCATGACTGAATTGGAAGGAGGAGATCTGAAATAGTGAGTGGGGTCATCCCTTCTCAAAGGTATTGTGTGCATTGACCGTTCTAAATTCATGGAAAGGTTTGGTCTATTGCACATTGACTAACAATCTCTTATCAGGGCTCTTGTTTGAATTTTTCAGGAATTTCCAACTTCCCCCAATTGATGTTTTCAAGGTTAAGGCTTGGAAGTTGGTAGTGGACTTGCTCTAGTGCATCTATGCTTTCGATGTAAGTGCAATTTATTCCCTTAGTTAGTTCCATGCACATTAGTGAATTACTCTCTTAATCAGCTATCAGCCACTGGGTGTCTTCTTGTCGTGTGGCTGATTCATACAGGCACTTTTGTATATTAATGTCTTGTGCATACCAGTTGCATGCAGGCAATGCTAAACTTTGTATAACCCATGATCTCTGTGCACAATTGCACCCTGTATCACTGTATGTGATGCATGGAACCTTCTTCTACTCGATCTTTCCAAAAGTGTTCTCCTTAGATGTTTCTAGGGAAAGATCATGGATTCCTAGGCATGCATCTATAGTACTTAGCCATGCCCTTCCCATTATTATTTGGAAGTTCCCTTTACTGTTATTCACTTGGATCACTAGGAAATCAGCTGGGTATGACCACCCACACACAGTGGTGATGATGTCCTCCACTAGTCCCAAGGGAACAGTGATGGATTGGTCAGCCATCTCTAGGTGAATATTTCTCTTCCTTAATGGAGGTAGGTTCTAGGCTTTGTACATTTCTTGTGATATTAAGTTGACTCCAGAACTTGAGTCTAGAAGAGCTTTGCATGGCTCATTCCCAACGATTTGGAGATAAATTAGAGGGCTTCCAAAATCAAAGAATTTCCTGGGAAGGTGACCAACCTTGATCCAGTTAATAATGACATGTGTTAACATAACCATATGCATTGAGCTTGGTGTTTGATTTGAAGGGAGCTCTGAAGACTTATTTGATGGGGAGGTGTTCAGAGGTTCAACCACTTGTGGTTGTAAGGGCTTGGTTGGATTGTTGGTTCTGAAGAAATGTCTTTTCTTCATACGGTTGTGAAAACCAATAGCAGGTTGAGGATTCACAACCCTTGTGGCATTGCATTACTGCAGCTGAATAGGGAGTTTTCCTTGCATTGCTAGAGTCAATGGTAATGGAGCTATTGGTGTGAGAGTTACAGATGGATTTGAAGGATGGTATGTTTGTGGGTTATCTTCCCTAGGAGAAGGAGTTCTATAATACTCATGAACTTGGTAGTGATGTTGTGGTGTAACGTGACTAACAGAGTCACGTGGAGAGATTGGATGCTGCACGTAGTATCCATATGGATTAGGTTACTGGTAGGGGTATTTTTGCCTAGGTGGTGGCATCCCCCATGACTATGGGTATTGCCACTATTGATGTTGCTCAATGGTTTCCACTTGGATAATACATTGAAGGTTGGTGGAACTGCCTTGGGTTACCTTGGGGATAAGGTAACTGTTGGGGTGCTTGTCATTTATTTAGTCGTGGGTTGAGTTCATACATCCTAGACTCTTGTAGATGTGAGATCACTGGGCAACATCCCTTAGTATGGTCGTATTAGCATATCTCGTATCCACCATCCTTGTCTGTGTCTGAATCCACAACCTCTTCTATGATGGCCATTTTTCCCTTACCTTTGTTACGTGCATTTTCCACTTCTCTCTTTTTCTTTTTGTCATGATCACTACCTCACTCCCTAGACTCCTCTACAATTTTGAGAACAGTTCCAAACCTACTATCTAGGGAGTCCCAGATTTGGTCTACCTTTGTCGATACTTCCATTGTTAACTTTTGGAGAGGCAAAGTTTTCCTATTCACCATCTCTTTGAGTGGTGACTCTTCTTCCTCTTCACAAAATCTCACTCCCCTTTTTCAGAGGGAAGGATCTTGGTTGTATTCTTCCACACTTTCTCTCTTTCGTAGCTCACCATCTTCTTTGGCTAATTGCTCTAGAAATCTATGAATTTTATGAGACCTAAGCTCCAATAACCTTCCTTGGGTGTATGTCCCAAGGGTTTTTCTTGTTTCATACCTAAGTCCATCCATGAGATGGTGTAGTTGATCCCGTTGCGAATAACCATGGCCAGGGCAACGATGTAATGGTGCATAATAGTGGCCCATGGAAGCATCCAAGGGTTCATGATTTCCTTGCTTCCATATTTGGATTTGCTTCCATAGGTTAGACACTTAGGAGTACGTTTGGTACTTATTAGTGAATAGTTCTAACATTGTACTCCATCTCCGAATGGATTTCGGTTCCAAGAACTGGTACCAGCTTTCAGCTTCTTTCACTAGTGTCCTTGGGAACAACTTCAATTTTTGCCATTTTTTTCTATGTTTTGCAAGGCACATGCATTGTGGAATGCTTGTAAATGATTTTGAGGATCAACGTTGTATCTCCCTTCAAATCGTGGGATGTTGTTAATGTCTAGCCTCTTGATCCTACTATCCTTTTGGTGCCTTGTTGGAACTCTTACGGCCTCTATTATATCTAGCATGCTTCTAGTTGCAAGTAGGGGTTCTTTGTGATCATCTAATTCATAGAGTCTATGGTGTCTATGTGGTTCCCTACTCTCCCTTATTCTATGCCTTGATTCCTTAGAGTGCCCTTGTCCTCATTCTCGATTGTCTCATCGATGTCTTTCACTTCATTTTCCCTTATCTTCACGATTGGTTTCCCTATGACTGCATTCGGACACTGAAGGAGAGGGTGAAGGTGATGATGAAGGTGAAGAATAAGGAGAACCATCACCATGACGGTGTTTTCTACCTTCTCTTCGGTGGTCTCAGCCTTGATCATGATCATGATTCGAACATCCACCCTTATCATGTGTTCGTGTTTCCTCATTGAACACTTTGTGTTCATGGTTATCAGAACCAGGGTTGTGAATAGTGGAGTGGAGGTTCTGATACATCACCTCTTGACCACTGTTAGAAGGAGGAACACCATTTTGTGGGAACTTGTTGAGGCAGGTTCACCATTCTCAATTTTTCTCAAAACGTGCGGATTGTCATGGGGCCATTTATCCTTCAAGGATGTATGGTATCTCTCCTATTGCAAGTTCCTTTGATGTTGTGCTTCTGTGGGATGATAGTCCCTTGTGTCATGATCACATGCAATGTATTCTATGTATAAAAGTAGCATGCCTATTCGTGTGAGAGCATGAAGGAGCATGTTGGGGACTGATCAGTCTGGAGGCAACACTATATTACCCTCCAAGTCTCTCCAACGTAGTTGTTCATCTTGGTGGAGAATAAAGGTGAAATCGGGTACATAATCATTGAGATGAGTATATACCACATGAAACTATTGAGGAACTGGCAGATCCTAGTTACGTGTATTATGTTGCCGACTACCTTATGTGTTAGTTCTAGGTGGTGAAGTGCTCTTATGCGAAGAAGAAGAAATCTTGTCTTGTTTGGTGTGCAATGTACCATTTTCTTATCTTTCTTTGATTAACCCTAAGGGTTCGTTCTAACATTCCAATAATATGAATGATTTCCTATGTTCTACCTAGCACACAAACAACTAAGTCCCTGACAACGACACCAATGATGAGTGGTGAGGTACCCCTACACTCAACCATACAAATACGAGCATTTCACGCACGATTTGCTTGAACTCCAAGGACTATGTGCTTACGTGTCTTAATGGAACACTCAAGGTTAATCAATCATTGTCTTTCCAAACTTACTTGTATTTTCATGGTTGTATGGTTAAGTAAGCTTGAGGTACATGATTTTTATAGCTTTTATATTTTTTTATGTCTTCTGCTAATAAAGGGGAAGGAGAGAGAACTAAGTCGCTAACTTACATTAACTATTTGTTAACTAGTTTCTAAATGTTCCTAACACCAGTATCCATTCCCACTTTCCATACACATCTTGAACTAGTGCAACACTGTTGGGATTACCAAACTCTAATCGTTAATGGGTTACCAAGCGCTACACGCATGCTCGAAGCAGTCGTACTGAGTGTATTTAACTAAGGGGGTTGAAGGTTGAGAGAGATATTAATTAACTAGGAAAAAATTAATAATAATTAATAAATAATTAGCTTAATATACATGCTGTAAGGTTTATCATAAAGTTTTTCTTTATTTCCATACACAAAATTGTGCTCAGGTACAAATTGCTCGAATAAAGATCCGTTCACTCTATGACTCCTACTATGGGCACACAGAAATAATTCTAACTCTAGATTAATAAAATTGCAAGAATCTGGCTAAGCGTTTAAGTTTAACTATCTTGGAACTAAGGGTGCCACCTCTTATTTATAGAAGATGAGGCAGGATGCGATATTGTGTATGCAATATCACGTGATGGATGTGATATCGCGTACGTGATATTGCAGCTCATCAAGTGGCATGTATTCTTTCATAATTTTATTTTCTGTTTTTGATTTTATTTTCTATAATATTGATGTTTGGTAGAATGACATTATTAAGAAATGCATAACCTACTCTTGAATATGCCTCAGCACTACTGTAAAGATCATCTAGTTGGTTAAATGATTACACCTTTAAATCTTACAAGAACTTTGCTAGAGAAGTAACTGTAAACTACAAGTCCATTTTTTCATAGAATAGTGAGTAATGGCTAAATCCATCAATTTCCTTACCACAAACTAGTATACCTATCAATGAAAACTGAAATCTCTCTCTTCTTGATACACACTTAGAAAGAAAAAGTAGTTTAGGCAAAGTAGTCTTGCTATTATCCATCTTGTCATGGATCATGCTTAAGTACATATTTAATTGTCTTGTCACATAATCCAAATTTAGAGCTTATTATAAATCAAAATTTGATAGGTTCAACATATAGAAAAATCATGTGATTTTGTAAAAATCACATTAGGAAAATGCTTGCAAAACAACTTATACATTAAGCTTCTACTCAAGATAGACATATTTATAGCCTTCAATCTTGTATTCATATGGTCATTAAGAAGATTTTTTTGATTTATTATCATAGGAAATAAATTTAACAATGTTGTTGTCCCATCCTGACTAATTTATCTATATGTATTTCAAGAATGATTTGTCAAGTTTTCAATCAATTCCTCAATGACATGTATACTAGCTATTTTTTATGTCCTTGGTTTTATTTTTCTAGCATTTCCATGTTTTGCTATTACATTACCTTTTTTGAAAACTACTCATATGATTGTAACATATGCTATATGGAATATTATAAATTAACCTCCATGATGTTTTACATATTTTATTTCTACCAAATTTCATTGTATATAGTGTGAGTTTATATTTAATTACCTTTTTTATGTGAAATTAATTTAGAATGAAGGATTTTTAATATTTTTATCCATACCCAATATTAATTTGCTTGTAATGCCTAATTCCACTAATGTTATTGTGCCAACATAATTATTCTTACAATATTGAATTTTACCTAATAAACTCATGCCACTTGAATACTTGTTAGCTAGTGGGTATGACTTTGACTAATCAGCATGTATTCTTTTTTTATAAGAATAAGCTTTTGTCATAGAGTTACATAAAGAATATTCTATTTGATAATCAATTTTATCATCCTTCACTATCTCTTTTCCAAACACAATTTCCTAAAAACTTATAGTTGTTGCTTAGGTAGTTTTATCATCACTCTATGGTAGTTATCCTCAATGAAGTCTACATTCCATATTACCAGAGTCAACATTTACTCTTTCGAAAAAAAGAAAAATCATATTTGTTGTAACTATATTAAAAAAAAAACATAAATTCAAATAATCCCAATCATACTAGTTTTTATAAATTTTCTCCCATAGTGTTTCAGTTATCTTGCACTAGATCTTCCTCCTTAGTACAATATATAGTCGCATATGTTAAAATAGAATATTGATGACACATGATGCAACCATATCTTTTGTCCTATAAATTGTTGCCTATATAAAATCTCTTTATCCATTGGTTTTCTCATTGAGTTCTATAAATCATTTTTGAAAAGTAAGTATGAATATAAATTCATTTTAGAATTTACATTTACATTAATAATAAAATAACAATCACTACGTGACTTGTCTAAAGTATAGAATATCAACATCAACCTCAAAATGAAAATTCATGCAATGAGATAAAGATAAAAAACAAAAGCTAACAAATGGTAAAGACATCATCTATTTTCCATAGTAAATGGTAAAATAATCTTAATTAAGGACAACTATATGAATATATTTTAAGAGTATATCATAGTGCAAACTATGACATAGCAAGATAACTCATTAATTATGATCAAGGTAAACAACATTATTATAACAACACCATCATAGAGTCATGAGCTAAAATTAACAATATGATTTATGATAATCTCAATAGTTGATTTGGTATGATAAATATTTTACATAGTAGCCAAGCCTTACTATAATAACCCTCTTTTTCTTAGATTCATGCCTTGATGTTTGGGATAGCAGTTGTGGGTGTACTTTGTTATGATTATGCATATAGTTTGGTTATGTTTTGGGGGTTTATCTATGGTTTTATAATTATAATGGACATGAGTTGTGCTGACCATGCACTTGTGATTTACGTGCTTGGGAACTGATTTGTAAATTTATCTAAGATGATGAGTTTGAGTGTTGTTGATGTGTTGATATTGATGGGTTTAAGTGATATTGATGTGCTTATGTTGATGGGTTTAAGTGCTAATAATGTGCTTGTGTTAATGGATTTAAGTATTTTTAATGAGCTTGATGATTTGTATGATATGATGCTGAATCATTAATCTATCTATGATTGTATAATTGTAATGCATTTGCAAATTTTTAATATGTTGATGACTTGTATGTTGAATGATACCTCTGGTATGCATTGATTGGGTGATATATTGGTGATTAGTTGAATGACTCATAATTTTTTATTGAGATTAAATTTAAGTTGTGTTGATGTGTTAATGATTACTACTATGAATGCGTGAAATAAGTATGTACTAGTTGTTGATTTAGTATCTATTAATAGAATGAAATAGAGGAATGATGAGAAATGATCGGAATGAAATGTTGTATTGTTTGTGAGATTGCTAGTATGATTTGATTATTCATGTTTTACATGACATATGTGGATCATAATGATTTCTTAAATTAGTTAGAATGTTCCTTTGTAATATATATGTATATATATATATAGCAATGTAGGTATCTCATGTACATGCTTGTTGTACATTGATATAAATTTGACATCCATTATTTCTAGGTGTTGCTATGCAAATACTAAGTATTAAGAAATCAAATTTGGAAAGAAAAGAAAAATATGATAGGAGGTATTATTTATTACTCTTTATGGTTTTGTAATGTGCAAAAAGAAAAAAAGGAGAGGAACTTGACCTATGAATCTTGGATAATTGCATTACTTTCAGTAATGATCTTTGGAGAATTAAAATTAATTAAATAAAAAATAAAATCCCCTATCTCAATAGTTGTAAAAAGGTCACTTAATTAACTTTTAGAGTGCTTCAAGGAAAAGGTATTTCCTTGGGTTGATATTTTGATTTTATGCTTTCCTCTTGTCATGGAACTCTCACCTATTGTACAATATTGTTTTATTTTTATGATGGAATTCAAGTTGGCAAGGGGTAGAGTATGTTTGGTTAGTTTTAAGAAAGATTAGAAGTATATATTTTATCACCTTAGAAGGAATTGAATCAAAGTTTTCTTTGTTGAAAGGGTTAATTATTCTTTTTAATTTTTTTAGGGTGACTTTAGGGAAGTTTGAACCTAAGACTTGATTTTGGATTTGCTTTTTTTTTTTTAAAAAAATGCATCTTCAAATTAAAAGGAAAAAAATGTAACTACCAAAGAAAGTTAGTTACAATAAAGAAACCAAAAATAGAAATAGAAATAGAAACTTGAACTAAAATTGGAATAGAAATCAAAACCAAAGCTAAGTGAATAAAATGGCTATGAAAGAGGATATTGAAGAGAAGAGAAAAGAAGAAAAGAGGATTATAGCAACAACAACAACACCATGAGCACATATTCAACAATACATACATAAACTATAATAATAATAACAACAATAGTAGTAGAGAAAAGAAAAAGATTGCATGTGTACAACTGTGAAGAAGAAGAAGAAACACTTGATGGCTAGGAAAAAGGGGTCATGCAAAGAGGTTTTGAAGACTAAACAAGGTGGATACATTTTTCGTTCCTTGTTTAGCTTGTGGCTGAAATATGATTTTATTTTTAGAATTATTTCACAATTTTGAATGCTTATTGAATGTGAACTTTATTTTTTAGATTTTGAATTGTTGAATCCTTGTTTTTTTGGATCTCTTCACCTATCCTCATACTCTTAGGCTTAAATTACTTAGATGAAAGTTGTTTTCTGATGAACTTGAAAACACCCATAAAGATTTAAGGAAAATATTTTCCAACAAGCATCTAAGGCTCATCTTGATTTTGGAAATCTTGAAATGAATTTTTTAGTATTGCCAATTTGGTGATATCCTAGGTTTGGCCTTCAATTTCTTTTCACGGAACTAATCTTGGATTCTTTTTATGATTTACCAACTTGTAAAATTCTTAAACCTATGCTATTTTTTTTTGTTTTGATTTAAATATCTTTTTATAGTTTATTGAGAAGATCGGCTATTAAACCAAAATCTAATTTAAATGCTTTCTTCTAGATACTAACTTTTAGGATAATATTTTGCTAAATTATTGGCAATAGATTCTTGGAAAAGAAATGCATATGATTTGAGAAATTTCCCATGTATTTTCTATTAAAATAGAAAAACTATTATGCTATACAAAATGCCTAATAAAAATAGTTTCATTTTCTTAGGAATGAAGGTATAGAAAATTATTGTATCAGTAATGATTAAGCATTTTTTTTCACTTGGTATGGTCGTAAATGAAGTTTTTATGTTTTCCTCTATAGATTGGAGCTAGAACTAAAACTATGTTTGCATTTCTAATTTTAGGATAGCTTGATTAAATGTTAGTGGTATGGCCTATATTATTTCTACCTAGAAGAGTTAAGTTGAGATGATTTTTAAATGTGATTATTATTAGAAAAAATAGAAAATATTATTATGCCATAGAAAATTATAGCTTATTTAGTAGGGTAAGTAAATCCAAGGCAACAAAGCTAATATTATGGCTTTACTAGTAACTATAGTATATGTGATATTGTATGTAGTAAATGTAGTGTGTGTTGGCTACTTATTTTCCTATCATTATGCATGATGATTTGTTGACCATTGTTGGTTGTGGTTGCCTTGTTTCTTTTTTCTTTTTAGAATTTTAATAATTTGATTTTTGAATTACTATTCAAATGATTCTAGCACATGCTGTTCATTTAAATAAGATTATTAATGTGCATTGTTCGAACCATGAATATTAGATCTTTGATTATAATATAGTGAATATACAAGAAAATGACTTATTAACTACTATACCTATATTTTAATGTGCAATATAGTTCACTTTCTATATGACTAATTATGTTTTTCTATGCAGATTTAAAAATACGTGGTAAATTGGTTGAGTTTATTTGCTTATAGATGAACTAGAAGGCTTTCAATAAGATCTCAAGATTACTTGTTTAACATTGGTTTTGTACTTTGGATGCCTTCTGTATATTAAGAGATGTTAATTGTCATATTGGCATTCTTTCTTGCTAGATTCTTGGATCATTGTTTGCATTGTATAATTTTTTCTAGTTTAGGATTTAGGCTTTTTATGATATAATAACTGTTGTTTCCATTGGTCTAAATAAAAGATTCAATTTTTTTATTGATTAATTTTAAAGAAAAAGAAAAAAAATCATTCGTGCATTTTTCAATCAACATTTTGGGGACTTTGAGTGTCAGCTCTTACTTCCTATGATTGGGGTATTACACTTACACAAAAGAATGCTCATTGCATAGTCATCTGATGAAAAAGGGAGATGATTCCAGGATATCATAGCACACTCATCTAATGAGGGTAAGACATGGATTAAAAAATAGAATTTTTAAAGTAATATTAAGTCATTCATAATTTAAGTACAAATCCTCCAGTGAATTGCAATATTGAAAGATCATGAAAATATACTAATAAGTAGCTAGGAGTTGAATAATGGGTTTGCAAGAAATCTTGAAAGCCAGCACATACATTTTTTGCATAATATACTAAGGTTTTATTCTTCCTTATTCTTATAATCAACCTCTTGAAGTTTCAAACTAATTATTATGATGACTTCTTGGTCCTTACTTGTTGCCTCGAAATTCAAGCCTATAGTATGCATGAAATGAGTCCTGAGTGATGTACCTAACTAAACTCCCTTTGTAGGGACTTGAAATTCTAACCACGAAACCTTGGTAAGCATCTTCTTAGATTTGTTAAAAGCTAGGATCTATACTCCACTAGTGATGAGTAGCAAGGTATCCCTACGTTCAACCATACGAATACGAGCATCCATGCACAATCCAGTTGAATTCCAAGGACTAAGTGCTTATGCGCTTTTGTGGAATAAGGATGGGTTAGTTAATTGTTGTCTTCCCAAGCTTACTTGTATAGCATAATTGTATGGTTAAGTAAACTTGAGATATATGATTTTTATATATTTTTATGTTTTATGGCCTCATGCTACAAAGGGAGGAGAGAGATAACTAAGTAACTAATTTAATTTAACTATTCAATCATGCTTTAACTAGTCCTAACACCAGCATCTATTCTCACTTGCTGTACACATCTTGAACTAGTGCAACACTGGTGGGATTACCAAATGCTAATCATTACTGGGTTACCAAGCGTTACACACATGCTCGAAGTAATCATATTGAGTGTGCTTACTTATGAGAGTTATAGGGTGAGAGAGAGAGAACATTAATTAACTAAGGAAGGCATTAAATAACTATAATTAACATTAATTTATTTATTTTGAATGCTGCAAGGTTTATCACAAAGTTCATCTTTATTGCCATACACAAGGTGTGCTTAGGTACACAATGCTTGAAATGATTCCTATTGTGGGCGCGTAGAAATTATTTCAACTCTGAGAGGGAGAAAAGGCAAGAGTTTATGTAAGGGTCTAACTAATCTTTGAAGGCCCTGATATCATGTACCTGATATCATGGAGATCACAGCTCATCATACCCCCACGACTAGATGAAAACTCATCCTCGAGTTCCTTACAATAGATTGGGAAGGTATGGGATTATTGACTAAATGAGAACTGACAACGATAGGGAATAATAGACTCAAAGTGCCTAGTGAACAGATCAACAACATATTACAACATTGGTCTTGATACCCATGGTGGTGACCATTGTACATAGATGACATCCAGACTCTTATTTGATAGCTTAGAGTGAGAGAAAATAAGATGAGACGTGTTGCTACTGACATTGCGATTGTGCCTTTTGTCTATCCATAGCCACACTATCAAACTTGTTCCTTTCTTAAATGCTCTAGCTCTAGTCCATCCCAACTTCTCCCTCCTATCCCAATTCATTGTTCATGTAATCGCCATCTGCACACACAACATAGTCATGAATGAGCAAGGATAGGTAAGCCACAATGTAATTGATACCTTGCCTCGATATAAAGTGCATTGGTTGAGTTATGGTTATGGTAGATACTAGGTTAGAGGTTTATTACTGGTGACTACCTGAGATGTAGGGGTGAAACAAGTAGTAGAATGGAAAAATTTGTGATAGGGTTCCCATGACTAAGAGAAAACCTCTAGTAGCAATAAGATGGAAGAAATAGAAGGAACAAGAAAGATGGAAAAAATAACAATGGTGATGCCAATAAAATGGATGTCATGGATGGGGATGAAATGAGAAATTGCTGATTGCAAGAAATGTTTAAGAAGAAGAATTTAACAATTGCACCATAAAGGAATGTCAGTGGGTCCTCCCTAAAGCAGGCTCATGCCTTTTATGCCTTGAAAAACCCCCAAACCAAAAAGTCCATAGGCTCTAGGGTTAACATATGGAAACAATGGTTAAAGACTTTCCCATAAGAATTTACTAAGGAAAAAAATGTATCAACAAAAATATAGACTAATCATAAAATCAGCAATGAGGTGGGAAATGGGAAGAAAGATGGAGAGTAGAAAATGGAATGGAATCCCAAGAGCAAGGTTGTGTAAAGTCCCTTGTGTATTTTATGGTTAAGGTGAATGAGTAGAACTCATTCCAAATCTAGACTCAAACCAACCACATTCAGTGACCTCACATCAATACACTTGACCAATCCATCCTCTTAAAGCACCAAGAATGCTTCCCCAAAGAGTCACCACCATTCCAAGGAGAGATAGATAGAGAAGCAGGAAGTGAGAAAGGGCCTTAGTTAGAGGGAACCTTCAGGCATGGGTAATATGTCTTTTCAGTGCCATAACCAGTGCTTGTAGCTCATATTTCTTTATTATGTCTAAGGCATATGCTTTGAATTTCCACTATTATTTGTTTTCCCACATGAGAACCACACCATGCAAAGACTTATTTTTATTCACTCAACTTCCTGATATTTGATCAATGGCAGAATGGTGGAAAACCCATGAGGAGCATCCAAGTACCCAAGAGAATAGCCAGCACATGTGCATTGAATCCCCTTGAAGTCATACCCTTTCCAACCATTAAGTCCTTCCTCAGTTTGAAGAATACCAAGCCACCAATTCATTAATAAGTTTATTTAGAAAAAGGGACAGTATAGTTCCAAAACCAAGGGAGACCACAAAGTTGAATGGATGAATGGACAATGTGGACTCATTGTGTATTTTATCAAAAGGATCATATCTTAATATCAACATTGAAATCAAAGGTAAAAACCAAACATTAGCAATCGACATTATTATAGTACAATCCACCATCATGAGCACTTCTTATATGACGAATGAAAGTAAGTCCAACAAGGAAATAGTAAAAATAGTAACAAAGGTATAAAACAAAAAAAATTAAATATGAAAAAATGTGTAAAACAAAAATACAAGAGGAACTAAGGGCTTTGAATGGTTAGCATTGGTGGTTGTCCCCCCCATGACTGAGGTGGTGGGAGGCAATTCGAAATAGGGAGCAAGGTTGTCCACTAGCAGAGGTAGCATTGGTACTGGCTGTCCTAGGCTCATGGAAAGGTTTGGTTTGTTGGACGTTGACCAATAGTTTCTTGTCTGGACTCTCAGGTTTGTAAATCATCATGGCCCCTGAAGAAAAAGTTGCATGAATGATATAAGGTCCTTCCCACAGCATTTGAAATTTAGTTCGTTGTGGCACATGTGTGGGATTCTAGTAGAGAACCTTATCTCCTAGTTGATATTTAACTTTCCTAATCCTTAGGTCATGACATTGTTTATTAAAAGACTTGTGCAATTTGTTAGATGATAGGGCGACTAGTCAATTCTCATCTAGCAAGTTAAGGTTCATTAGCTATTCTTTTTATGCTAGATCAAGGTCAAGGTTGAGATCACATGCCATGGATAGTGTACAGAGTTTTGCTTGAATAAGGAGCATTGGAATTTTACCGTACACTAACTCATAGGAAGAGTAGCCCATAGGAAGTTTCCATATGGAGCAGTATGCCCAAAGAGCATCATTAAGTTTGGTGCTCCAATCTCTCCTATACTTGCTAATAGTTCTTATCAATATCTTTGTAATCTCCATATTGGTGACCTTGGCTTGACCATTTTCTTGAGGGTGATATGGTGTAGTCAGTTTTTGCTCAACCCCTAAGTGTTGCTTTAATTTCCGAAAAGTCAAACCTGTGAAGTATATACCATTTTCTGAAATAAGTGCACGTGGCATGCCAAACCTATTTACGACTTGTTGTTAGGAAAATTGTGTAGCTGTAGATGACGTACAATCCTTAACAGTGGCTGCTTCTACCCATTTTATGAAGTAGTCAATGACAACAATGATGTAGTCTTTTCCATTGGACATTAGTGTAATAGGCCCCATAAAATCAATTCCCCAAATATCGAAGGGTTCTAAAGGTTGAATCCATTGTTGCGGACCCTCCATTTTAGTAGTCATTCCCCCATCACATTGACATTATTCATAATATTAGATGAAATGATGGGTGTCCCAGAACAATGTAGGCCAATAATATCCTGCAAGAAATATTTTAATGGTTGTTCGTCTCCTAGCATAAGGACCCCCACAAGGACCCTCATGAGCATCTTGGAGAACTCATAATTGATCTAGCTTGGGAACACACTATCAGACCAAGTGATTGGAACATACTTTATAAAATTACCCATTGATCTCCATAAAATATTTAGCTTAGTTAAGAAACTATTGTTTCTTTTTAATGTCTAACCCTTGTGGTGTTTGTTGTGTAAGGAGATAGGTGAGAATACTACTATACCAGTTTGTCTCTATGGTCAATTGATTAGTTACTACACCTACAAAGAGGAGTTCATTAGGGAAATGTTTAGAGAGTGGATATTCATCCTCTATATTGTCCCATCACAACCAAGATAAAGGATCAACAACTATGTTCTTGGTGCCTTTGCAATCAATCATTGTAAGATCGAACTCTTGTAAGATTACGAGCCATCGTATGATGCAAGGGCTCATTGTTGGTTTATTCATTAGGAACCTTATTGCACTATGATCCATGTGCATGAATACCTTATAGCCCAAAACATAGTGCCTAAATTTTTCTAGTGCAAATACTACAACCATTAATTATTTCTCTATTGTGGTGTAGTTAAGTTGTGCATCAGCAATACTCCTACTTGCATAGTGGATGTAATAAGGACATTTTTGGTCATCTAATTGTGTAAATACAACTCATAAAGCATAGTTGGATGCATCAATCATTATGTGGAATGGTCTGGACCAGTTAGGAGCTTGTAGAATGGGTGTTTCTATGAGCTTCTGTTTTAAAGTTTGGAAAGCTAGTTTGCATTGCCTGGTCTATTTGAAAGGTACATCCTTTTTCATTAGTTCAACCAATGGTTTTTCAACCTTTGAAAACTTCTCAATAAATTGTCTATAGTAGCTAGTGTGTCCAAGGAATGATTGGATATCTTTTAGATTTTTAGGTTGCTAAGTGATTCCTTGGATGATTTTAATCTTTTTGGGATCTACATGTATCCCTGTTTGTAAAATCTTATTCCCTAATACAATGCCTTCTTGGACCATTAAATAGCTTTTTTGCCAATTGAGCCTTAAGTTGGTTTCTACACACCACTTTAGTATTTTCTCTAACCACTTCAAGGCTTGATCAAAGTTCACTCCATAAGTGGAGAAGTCGTCCATGAAGACTTCCATACCATTTACTATCTACTACTGGAATATGCTTAGAACTAATCATTGAAATGTTGCAGGGGCATTACACAAGCCAAACAAAATTTTTTTGTATGAAAATGTTCCCCAAGGACTAGTGAACATAGTCTTGGCTTGGTCTTCTAGGGCTATTTGAATTTGGTTGTACCCACTATACCCATCTAGAAAACTATAGTAGTGATGCCCTGCAATGGTGTCTAAGACTTGGTTGACATATGACAATGGAAAGTGGTCCTTGAATGTTGCCATATTCAGTAGCCTAAAATCTATACACACCCTCCATTTACCTTCCTTCTTAGGCATAATAACTAAGGAACTAACCCATTCACTATCAACAATGGGGTATATGAACCTAGCTTTTAGAAGCTATTCAATTTCTTCCTTAACCACTTTCTTAAGCTTTGGGTTAAGTCACCTCTGCAGTTGTCATCGAGGCTTCATGGGGGGATCAGTGTAAATTCTGTGTTGGCATATCCTAGGATCTATTTCAATTAATTTGGGATATGACCAACAAAGAATTTTGACCATTTGTTTATCACTTTTAGTAGTCTCTCTTTTTATTGAGGAGCGAGCCTAGATTTAATAATTACTGATTTTCCATTCTTAAGAAACGTGTATTCTATACTAGTGGGTAATGGTTTTAACTCAAGGGGCTCCTACTTAAACTTATCAAGGATTTCCAACTTCCGCTACTTGATATTTTCAATTTCAAGACTTAGAAGTTGGCGATGAACTTACTCTAATGTGTCTATGCTATTGATGTAAGTGCAAGTCAAACCCTCAGTTGGTTCCATGCATATAGTTGAACTGCTCTCTTGATTAGCTGTCAGCCACTGTGTGCCTTCTTATCTTGTGGCTGCTACATATAGGCATCTTTATATATTAGTCACTTGTGCACACTGATTGCATGCAGGCAACATTAAACGTTGTACAAACCATAACTTTTGCACACAATTACACCCTATGTCACTGTATGTGATGCATGGAACTTTCTTCTTCTTGATCTTTCCAAACATATTTTCCTTTGATATTTCTAAGGAAAGATCATAGATTTCTAGGCGTGTGTAAATTGTGCTTAGCCATGCTCTTCCCATTATTATTGGGAAGTCCCCCTTACCATTGTTCACTTGAATCACTAGGAAGCTAGTTGGATATGAGTATTCACAAATAGTGGTGACAATGTCCTCCACTAGTCCCAATGGGATAGTGATGGATTGATCAGCCAAATATAAATGAATGCTACTCTTTTTTAATGGAGGTAGGTTATAGGCTTTATGCATTTCTTGAGAGATTAAGTTGATACTGGAACCTAAATCCAAAAGAGATTTGCACGGTTCATTCCTAGCGATCAATAGATATATAAGAGGACTCCCAGGATCAGAGAATTTCCTAGGAAGATAGCCAACTTTTATCCAATTGGTGACAACATGAGTTAACATGACTGTATGAGTTGAATGTGGCCTTTGGGTTGAAGGGAGTTCTAAAGTTTTGATTGGTGATGAGACATTTAAAAAATTAGCCTCTTGTGACTGTAAGGACTTGGATGGACTGTTGGTTCTAAAGACAGGTCTCTTCTTTGTGCAATTGTTTGGACCAACAACAGGGTGAGAATTAATAGCCCTTATAGCATTACATTCCTGTAGCTAGGCAGGGAGCTCATCCTACATGGTTGGAATAGGTGGTAATGAAGTTAAGGGTGGAAGAGATGCAGCTAGATGATAAGGATGGTATGTTTGTGGAACATCACCCCTAGGAGAAGGAGTCTTATAATACTCATGTGTTTGGTAGTGGGGTTGAGGGGTGACGTAACTAGTAGAGTCATGTGGAGAGATTAGCTACTTCACGTAATATCTATATGGGTCAGGTTGATGGTAAGGATACTATTTCCATGATGGTGGCATTCCCCATGATTGTGGCTGCTGCCATTGTTGATACTGCTTAGTTGGTTGTGGTGGAGTTTCACTTAGATAATACATTAAGGGTTGGTAGAACTATCTTGGGTTACCTTGGGGATATGGTAACCTTCGAGGTGTTTACCTTCTATTCAATCGTGGGTTGAGTGCATACATCCCAGACTCCTGCAGATGTGAGATTATAGGGCAACATCCCTTAGGATGGTCATATTGGCATATCTCACATTCACTATCATTGTCTATTTCCAAATCCACAACCTCTTCAATGATGGTAACTTTTCCCTTACCCTTGTTGCATGCGTATTCCCTTTCTCTCTTTTTTCTCTTTTCCTATTCACTACCTTGCTCTCTAGACTCCTCTACTATTTTGAGAATGGTTTGAAATCTATTATCTAGGGAGTTCCACATTTGGTCTACCTTTTCTGATATTTTTGATACCAACTTTTGAATAGGAAAATTTTTCGTATTCACCATCTCTTCAAGTGGTGACTCTTCTTCATCCTCACAAAATCTCACTTCCTTCTTTTAGAGGGAAGGATCTCTGTTATATTCCTCTACACTCTCTCTTTTCCTTAGCTCACCTTCCTCTTTAGCAACTTGCTCCAATAATCTTTGTACTTGATGGGTCCTAAGCTTAGATAGCCTTCCTTAGGCATACATCCCAAGGGTTCTTCGTGTTTCATGCCTAAGCCCATCTACGAGATGGTGTAGTTAATCCCTTTGTGAATAACCATGGCTAGGACAACAATGTAATAATGCATAATATCAGCCCATGGCAGCATCTAAGGGTTCATGCCCTCCTTGTTTCCATCCTTGGATTTGCTTTCGCAAGTTGGACACTCAGAAGTACGTTTGGTACTTATCATTAAATAATTATAACATGGTACTCCACCTATGAATGGATTTCGATTCTAAGCATTGGTACTAGCTCTCCACTTCTTTGACTAGTGTCTATGGGAACAACTTTAGATTTTTCCATTCATTTTCTATGTTTTGTAAGGCACATGCATCATGGAATGCTTGTAAATGATTTTGAGGATCAACGTTGTATCCTCCTTCGAATCGTGGGTTGTTCTTCATGTCTAATCTCTTGATCCTACTATCTTTTTGGTGCCTTGTTGAGATTCTAACAACCTTAGTTATGTCTAGCATACTTTGAGTAGTGAGTAGGGGTTCATCGTGATCATCTCATCTGTGGTGTCTATGATGCCTGTGTTGTTCCCTACTCTTCCTTGTTTTGTGTTGTGATTCTCTAGAGTGCCCTTGACCCCTTTCATGATTGTTTCATCTATGACTCCCATTTCACCTACCCTTATCCTCATGGTCTTTTTCTCTATGACTGCATCCAAATCCTAAATGAGAAGGTGAAGGAGATGATGAAGGTGGAGAAGAAGGAGGATTGTCA
>MNCI01033650.1:1087820-1103905 GCA_015680685.1 Gnetum montanum | reverse complement strand
TCTTCCCAAGCTTACTTGTATAGCATGATTGTATGGTTAAGTAAACTTGAGGTATATGATTTTTATATATTTTTATGTTTTATGGCCTAGTGCTACAAAGGGAGGAGAGAGATAACTAAGTAACTAATTTGATTTAACTGCTCAACTATGCTTTAACTAGTCCTAACACCAGCATCCATTATCACTTGCTATATATATCTTGAACTAGTTCAACATTGCTGGGATTACCAAACGCTAATCGTTACTGGGTTACCAACCGTTACACACATGCTCAAAGTAATCGTATTGAGTGTGCTTACTTATGAGAGTTATAGGGTGAGAGAGATAACATTAATTAACTAAGGAAAGCATTAAATAACTACAATTAACATTAATTAATCTATTTTGAATGCTACAAGATTTATCACAAAGTTCGTCTTTATTGTTGTACACAAGGTGTGCTTAGGTACACAATGCTCAAATGAGGATCCGTTCACTTTATGACTCCTACTACGGGCACACAGAAATTATTTCAACTCTGAGAGGGAGAAAAGGAAAGAGTTTGGGTAAGGGTCTAACTAATCTCTTGTCAAACTAGGTGCACCCACTCTTATTTATAGGCAACAATATAGGCCTCGATATCAGATGCCTGATATCATGTACTTGATATTAGATGCCTGATATCGCGTACTCGATATCATGGATGCGATATTGCAGCTCATCAACTAGGGTGAGAGAATTGTCATTTTCATATGATCACATCATTTTATATTTTTCTTCTACTTATCTAATATCTATTTTTTATGTTCTTCTTTTCTCCATTCCTAAAAAGAATATGGGAGGAATCTCTATCCAACTTGTATATTTTGTCATTTTTCTCCCTTATTTCAGTATGTGGGCTAGGACTTAAGTGGTTGATGATGCGACATGCATTTTTGTCATATTTTCATAGTCTTTAAACTAGAATTATTTTTATCTTTTTTTTTCTTTATATTCTTGAAGATAATTATTCTATATTGGAATTCATGTCACCAAAAAATCCTTTCTTGAAAACCTCATCATGTCAGTACCAAAACTAAAATTTGGTTCAAATTGTAGGCTTTATTTAAGCAAGTTTAGAATTAAGCTTTAGAACCAAGCTTCAGTTCCACATGAGCTTAGCACAAAATTTTTTTTTTCATGCTTCATTATCTCTAGAATTGATTGATAAAATTAAAAGAGACTTTATTAGTAGCCTCACTACATCAACACTAGAACTTATCCTTAGAACCAAAAATTTACTCTAGTTGTAGGCTCTACATGAGCATGCTTAAAATTACTTTACAACCGATCTTTAATTGTACATGATATTAGCACCAAAAAACTTTCATCATGCATTGTTTTCTCTATAACCAATTAATAGAATCAAAAAAGACTTTCTAGGAAGCCTCATTGAGTTAGCACTAGAACCTTTCTCTACAACTGAAATTTGGTTCCAGTTGTAGACTCTACATGAGTATGCTTCGAATTGAGTGCTTCATTAGATGTTAAACTAGTTTGTAGAACTAAAAACACCTTCCTTAAAGGTCAGCATTATAATTGGTTACTAGAAACAGAGTGGGTTCTAGTTTAGTGAGCTTATTGTGACTTAAATGAGGATGCACAATCATTACAGTGTATCTAAAATAGCTCATGGTTTAAGAGTATTTTTAATTTCCATGCTAAAGAAAAATGAAAAGAATCATAGTTTAGAACCAAAAGTGGGTTCTATTCAATTTATTACCACATAAAGAAAATACACTAAAAAGAACACTATAGGATCCATCAGGTGCAGCTCATAGCATGATTGTCATATGAACCAATGAAATAATTTAAGTAGATAGAATAGGGAAACTATCATAGCTCCATTGTAAAATTAGAAAATGATTTAATTTCAAATGATTGTTATTGTCACACTTAGTAATGTTGTGGATTAGAAATTCCAATTTTTGAAAGTCAAGCTAAACTGTTCATAATTCAAGTACGTTTAAAGCCATTAGTGAACTATAGTACTAAAAGATTGTAAGGCTATACTAATAATTAGCTAGGAGTTGAATCATGGTTTTGCAAGAAATAAATTAAAGCCCAACACATACATGTTTTGCATAACATTTTTAGTTTTTTTCTCTTCCTTATTTGTAGAATCAACCTAACAAAATTTCAAAATAATTATTATGATGACTTCTTGGTCCTTAATCCTTGCCTAAAAAATTTGAGCCTATGGCATGTTTGAAATGAGTCCTAAGTGATGTACTTGGTATTTATGATTATAGTTTATCCCTTGGTATTTATGATTTTTATTTTCAAGATCAACTACGAAGATTTTGGGATAACTTTACTACCAAATCCTATTCTCATTTTGGCACTTTATCTCAACTTAACTACCTTTATGTTGCATTTAATTTTCTTTTGATATGTGATAGTAAATGCTATTTTTGAAAAGAGAACTATTTTTTGATTGATACTATTACCTTCATTAGATAGATCCTATAAAGGCTTTCTACCATGTTAGTGTAAGAATGTGCATTAATGGTGATGGGTATTATGACCTTGAAGTCTTGGCTAAGCTTTGTTGTAGGAGCAGAGAGGCACTTTATGATTGATTGTGGATTTGAGCTTTTAAATTGTAGCATCTTTTTTTAGAAGAGCCATGTTGTGGATTCAAGTTAAGTGTTTTTCTTTGTGTTTACATTTTATTTGTCATGCCACTTTATCTTGTTGAACTATTTCTTATCTGAAAAGCTTTCTACCATGTCAACATGCACTAGAACCAAAAAGGACTCATGAAATACCCTAAAAAATAAAAGATAAAAGCTCATTTATATGTCACATATATTGAAGACCCAAACTTTTATTTATAAGACTCTTAAAAAATTCAATAAGCTTTATTGTGCCATGCTAGCTAATAGAATCAGCCTTTAGAATAAGGATTTGGTTTCTAATGGAGCTCTTCACTACATGAACCAATGTTAATTGAAGAACCTCATCACATTACCACTAGAACCAAAATTTGATTCTAGTTGTAGGCTATACATAAGCATGCTTATAATTGAGTGCCTCATCAACTCTAGAATTGGTTTGTAGAACCAATAAAAAGTTTCCTGGAAGGCTCATCTCATCAACACTAGAATTAGTTCATAGAATCAAATTTTGGCTCTAGTTGTAGGATCTACATGAACATGCTTAGATTTAAGTGCCTCATTTGTGGATTTTTGAACTTAGAAGAGGGAGGGGGGAGATGAAGAACTTCTCCAAATTGGACCTTTATAAAACAAAGCACACACACATGAATTTACATGGTTCCCCAACTTGGCTATTCCACACTGGGAGGGTAGATCACAAGCACATATCCAAACTTTTTTGCTCTTAAAATGTGGTTTAAGGATCCACATCTAGTCATTAAGCCTTACTTTGGAGTGTTGTACTGCAGCACCAATCACTCAACCCTTCAAGGTCCCATCAGGCTTGAAAATGTGGTTTCAAGGCTTCCACAACCTTTACAATCTTAAGCTCTACATCTGAGTGTTGCATTGCAACACTAACAACTCAATCCCATAGGATCTCCACAAGATCAAAGAACTCAACTCCACAGGGAAATAAGAACAAGAATTACAAGGAATTATTGTAACTTAATTTGTTGATCCTTGTACAATTAGGTACAACACACTTTATGAAGCCAAAATGATAAGACAATGAAGAGTAATAGAGAATTTAATGATTACAAATGATTGTACAATGAATACAACAAAGCTTGCACTTTTCCCAAGGCACATCAATTATTCGTATAGCTACTGTGTTGCTAAATCCTTCTTGAAACTCATGTAATGACTAGCTAATGATCACTAACAGTCACGGGAGATGTCTTTCTCATGCTTGAGATGTCTCTTTGAATTCTCCTTCAAATATGGGAAGACATATTTGTTTTATAAAAGATGTCTTTTTAAAGTCTCCATCTTGGAAGATGTCCTTCTATATTTGGTTTGCATTCTGTAAAGATGTCTTTCCCTAATGAAAGATGTCTTTGGTTTGGGAAAGACATCTTCCTATTTCTAAAGATGTCTTTTTGAATTTTCTTTGGGTTCATCCCAAATCTACTAAGATGTCTGCTACTTCCCAAATACATCTTTCTTCACTTTCTCTTGCATGATGAATGCATCATTCCTTGTTTGCAACCTTGATATTCCATATGCTTTAATGATGTTCACTTTTCTTGTACAATATTAGGTCCTTGTCCACATTATTTGGATGTTTGTTTGAAGACATGTGGGTGACCTCCTCCTTTGAGCTCTAGGATAGTTTGTTCCTTGTTCTCTTTAGCTCATCTTGGTTTCTTGTGTACGTAGTCCTACAAACACAATAACCATAAAACACACCAAAATAACCATAAAACACACCAAAATACATCAAAAGGTCCATATCATCAATCCTAGAACTAGTTTTAAGAATCAATAATAATTTTTCTAGAATGTGCACCTCATTAACCCTAGAATCAGTCACTAGAATTGAAATTTAGTTCTAGTTATAGGATCTACATATGCATGTTTATAATTGAGTACCGTATTAGCTCTAGAACTGATTTGTAGAATTGAAAAATCCTTTCCTAGAAGCTTGATCACATTAGTACTAGAATCAATTACTAGAATCATAATTCGGTTCTTATTTTAGACCCTACATGAACATGTTTAGAATTAAGTGCAATGATCAATCTTTTGTTTTATAATATATTAACACAAAATAACTATCATCGTTCATTATTATGACTAGAACTACTTGGTAGATCTGAAAAAATATTTTTTTGAAGCCTTGATACATCAACACTAAAACTAGTCACTAGAACCAAAATTTGGTTCTAGTTCAATGAACTTGTTGTGAATTAAATGGGGATCCAAAATGATTATAGTGTAACTAAAATAGCTCATGGTTCTAAAGTCTTTTTAATTGCCACATCAAAAAAAATTTAGTTTTATTTAATTTATCATCACATAGAGGAAATGCATGGAAAAGAAAGCTATGGGAACCATTAGATCTTGGTTATAAAAAGGAATTACAACTCAAGAAATACTTCATTTTAATGTCCATGTTAGCTCAGGGGTTGAGAGAACCAAACTTTAGAACTAGAATATGATTCTATTTAGCATACCATGATGTAAGCATGGGCAAATTCAACATCAACTATGATAATGAAAGACTAACATATTTAGGAAAGTTATTATTAGAAGGCTTGAAAGCAATGAGGAGTAGGTCATCCATTCTATATTTTGAATAACCTTAAGAATTTTGTGTTTGTTCTATTGTCTAGTAGTTGGATTTTTTGTACTAGGCCTTGATACACCCATCATCCTTCCTCTCAATGCTAATTGCTTCATCCAGAAANCTCATCTCATTAGTGATAGAATTCAGTTCTTGTAGTAGGCTCTACATGAGCATGGTTAGAATTGAGTGCCTCATTAGCTTTAGAATTGGTTTGTAGAACTAGGTCATAGCAACATTGAGCTATAAGAAAAAAAGAAGAAGAAGAAGAAGAAGAATTTTTGGTAATATATTCATGCTATGATGATAAGGCTCTATATGGGGACAAGGAGGCATGGAGATGATCTATCTTACATGTAGATGGATTGTAGATTCATTGTAGATCCACTGTAGATTTTCAAAGCATGACTTCCTAACACAGTTTGTGTTGTTAAGGACCATTGCACTTGTAAAAATTAGATTGTATATTGTATGGATCATTAAATACAATGTAAAAAATCTTAAAAATATTAATATGGTTTATCTCAAAATTTCATTGCTTTTTAAAAATGTAATCCTTTGAATCCTCTTATTTATAGTACATCAAAAAATTGCAAGAATTGACACGAAATTTCAACATTGAAGCAATGTTAAAAGCTTCAGTTCTTGATAATAAGTTTAAGAATGGAATAATATAATGCATAGATCATGGATTTGATTATTAGAGTCATAAGAAATGTGTCATATGACATCAAAAAATTCATTGTAATTATTAGAAATACATTATAAGGAGAAAAATATTGAATACTTATCCTATGTATACACATCATTTTGGTAATGTAATATGGATTTGTAAGTGAAAAGATTCATGATAGTTTGATAGGGATAAAATACCAATGAGTTGATCAATCCTATTGAATAAGAACAGTTCTACTAAGGAATAAGAAATATGAAGTATTGGAATGTACATATGATAGTTGTAAGGTCAATGACGTATTTGTTACATTTTAGAGTGAAGGAGCTTTGACACATATAATAACATCATGATACTAGAATATACATATGATATTTACCAAGTCTATGATGTAACTATTGCCTTTGAGCATCAAGGAGCTTGAACACATTCAACAAAAATTAGATAGTAGTAAAAAATATATGGATCAATAAAAATGGATTGCTATGTCAAAGAAGTTAACATGGTTGATTGGAAGAATATCTAAGATTTTCATAACTCTAGGTCACTATATTCTTACTCTTAGATCACTATCTTCAAGTAAATGTGAGGTCATTTGTAACTTATTTTGTTGTGATTTAGGAATGCTTTCATTCTCTTAGGTTTGTGTCTTTAAGTAAATGTGATATAGTTTTGAGCAATAAAAAAAATTTCTCTCTCTTTAATATATTGGCCATAAAATATTTTAGCATTTAATGTGTTAGTTGATAGGTTAGCTTTTAGCATTCATGTTAGCCAAGCTTTATCCTAAATTAACTTTGATATAGTCATCTTGTTAAACTCAAATATCTATTTTGTGCACATGGATAATTTAGATGAACTAATTTGGTGAACATTTTGTGATGTGGAATGTTCAACATGATAAAATTTAGAAATTTTTACAAGGTCAAAGTAAAATAGTTTTAACTTCTCATTATTTAGCATTAACAATGATGAGTGAATGCATGTGAGGGGAGGTGGGCATGAAGTAGCAAGAGTTGGAAACTTCTACCCTTTATGTACTACTCATGAGTAGTAAGTACTTTCACTAATAAATCAATCTTCATTTAATTTAAATGCTTCTTATTTGTTTTTTATTTTAAATCTAGATAATTTTCATAATTATTTTGTTGTTATATGTGCAAGGGTATTTTTTTGAAAAAAAAATGTGTTGAAGTTAGAAAGATATTTTTTAATCATTTGTAAATTGTATTATCCATCACAACTTTTGGAATTCATATTAAGATTTTCATTAATGATGAGGTTAAAATATGAGACGAGCTCAAAGTATGACATCTTTATTTCAAGGTCACTCCATAGAACCATTGGTTTATAACCTTCATGATTTTGATGATGTGAACAAGTAGATGTGTTGGTGACTGTTTAGGACACAACTACCAATAGGTGTGCCTCACTATCTCATGGCCTTGGGAGGTCATAGGATTGAAGGTGTTCTTCAAACAAGGCTTAGGTGTTTGCTGGTCTTTGGCAACACCAAGGTCCAAATAGCTCCAAATAAACTTAGTAGTTATAAAACATACTAGACATGAGTATGTGTTTGCTGTTGCAAATGTTGAAATGGTTGGGTTGTGTATAAAATTGTAATAAGCTATCATAAAGAAGATTCAACTAACTTTTTCAAACATTGTGAGTTGTTGGATATTCCTATTTTGTTTAATCACTTAGTCTATATGGTCCTTATAATATCTAATTATTACAAATAAAATTTTTCATAAACATTTGAGAATAATTCTACCAATCTACTTCTAATTTTTTCTAGGGAGAAAGTTCCACAAGAAAGGTAGAGATAGAGTGAGATTTAATGGACCTAGGAAGAGAAAGAAAAGAAAGCAGAATTGCATCAAATATCAAATATTTAAGCAAGATAAATTGACATGAGGAAACACTTCATAGTAAAGCTATTCCTAGTTCAATAACTATGAATTGTCCAAACCTTTTGAGCTCAATCAACAATTTCATAAAGATAATTTTATTATACTACCAAAAATTGTTACGTAAACTACAACGTATGAGTCTCTATTTTGGCTAGTTAATAGTTGTCAAAGATTGCATTCAATAGAGATTTCAAAAATTTGAAAATTTCTTGATTGAAATACTATGGTAATAAACTTTAAAAATTGAGAAGCTATTTTAGTCTCATCAAAATACCAAATATTTTCCTAGATTCTCTAGCTCAAAATAGGAAATTTCATTAAGACATTACTATTGAATTGATCTTGAGGCTTTTCAAAAACATAAGCTCTTCTTTAGCTAATCTTAATAGAAGTCTAATATTATACAAAAAATAGAGCTATAAAAGAAACCTAGGATAAATCCCAAAATTAAATGCTAAGCATGATACTACATAAACCATTAGCTAAGAAACTAAAACAAAATGGGAAAAAAGTAAACTCACAAGATTAAAACAAAGTAGTTGAATTGATGTCTTTAGCAATCCATCCTACAAGTAATCTTCAATTGTATTTTTCCCAATCTTCCTCCTCCCTTTTCATTCTACCCTTGAAGCCCCTTTTATAGTGACTTTAGGGTAGTTACAATCATCATGATAAGTTGAAGTGGATTACAAATATCTAAGGAAGTACCCTAGGAAGTTGTAAATTTTATGAGAATTTTAAATCATGATTAGCAAGTGTCTTATTTGAAATCACAAATATTAAGGAAAAATAATTATAACTTCTCATGAAAGTTATATTTATCTTAAAAATAAAATTGTATTTATCTAATGCTCATAAATCCTTTCCTTTTAAACTATAAACCTTACCCCTTTTACATGTTTACAAGCTTTACATTTTGTAATAGTTTTTAAAAAAATATCACTATTAAGGCTTTGTAAGCCTAATACTGTGTTCAAAACATTTGCATATGATGTGTGAGCATTTTAGGAATGTATAGGCCTCATGGCCATCTTGCCACACACAATGCCACTTTATTCTCGCATAAATGAAAACAATGCTACCATTTGCCATAGTTGTGATTTTTTTGCTAACACTTGTTATCATTTATAGGTTTTTTGCCAATATAGTCCTTGTCATTTTTGTTGCTGATGATGTCGAAATTCTCAACAACTATAGGTACTTTTAGGTGCTTCACTACCACTGCAACAACATCATCCGCTGCCATGTGCTTCCATCTCTAGCATCATTAGAGAGAGAAAAGTAATTATGGTGAATGCTAGAACCCTATGCAAACTTTCCAGAGCAAAGATCCATTGATTGCAAAAATCAATTGCCATTCTTGAAGCATGACAAACATCATCAGAGTAGTAGTGATGGAGAAAACTTATTCCTACCATTGCTTCCTTGATTTGTTTTTGCAGATTTTGTAATTCTTTGTTCTAGTTCTTCTTTGATTTCATTTTAATTTTTGTGATGATTTGGATTGCTTTGGCTTAATTTAGTAGCATGATTAGGCTTAAACAAAGTAAAATTAGAGGGTAAAGGCCATTGTAGTTGTAGGATTCCTCCCATTTCTATGTAGGTTTAGCTTCTTCCAATATTTCCCAAGGTCTTTCTACTCTATCATGCTGGGACCTAATAATAATTAGTTGATGTTGTAGGGGTCTAGGGTGAGAACAATGTGCTTGAGCTTGGAAACCCTCAGGAATTTAGAACTAGCAACAATTTTTTGTGGGTTTGTCTCCATTTTGTTTTGTTTTGTTTTTTTTTCTTTCTTTTAAGAAAGTAGATCGAAACCCTTATGAATTGGTTCATTTGCTATGACTACCTTATTAAATTTGACTATGTTTTGCATTGGCTTTATGTAGAAGAATAGGATATGGAAGTGGTGAATGCATTTAACCTCTTCACAAAACCCTCCATCAAGTGGCTTTCCATAGTCTTGGGGTCTTCGTTCAGTAGACTTTAGAGGAATACAATAGTATTCATGGAAATTTGATGCAGAACAATGGATTTGAATCACTATAGTTGTAAATTCTAATTAAATGTTTGTTTTTCTTGGAGAGCTTATTCTAATTTTCTTTAATAAATATCCTTCCTACCTTCTTTGGAGATTCTATTGTAAATAAAATCAAAGCTGCTATTGCATCCCTCTTATTCTTTTTGGAAATGAAAAGTAGTAATGCTCCTGTGATTTATTTTCCCTGCAACTAGAATTGATGTTAAAATAATTGTTGATAAAATGAGCATTTTATTTTGCCCCTTTGTATTCTCTATAATTGTAGTATCTTCTATAGGATTAAATGCTACCAAGCCATCTTGAAAATTCCTAGTGATTTTAAGAGTACAATTTGAATTTTGATGTAGAAATCAAATACAACTTATGATATTATCAACTGGTAATTGCTCTCATTGAAGCCAAGAGTAAGAGAAATAATACTTTTAATAGACCTTCCTCTCTAGACAACCTTGTTTTGATAATTATTTACATCTCTTATTATTTTCTTGAATGATAATCTGGATAGAATATATTAGTTTTGACATTACCATAGTAGAAACGTTGCCATCATTTTGAATATTGGTTTATAATTTTACCTTTATGTTCATATATATTATTTCTACACCATAGAGCAAAAACAACCCAGTTAACCTTTATCTCATATTGGAATTTCTAGGAATTACATTTTCCAAAACCATAGCAATAGAAATCGATTACTCTTATTTAGCTTTCTTTCAGTCACTCATGATGAATTAATTTGGGCAAATTCAATTTTCAACATTATATGCTCCATCAAATGGTAGAAATGTAACAACATTTCTTACTCGCCCTTTTTGCACTTTAGCTATGAAACATAGAGCTTATTGAAAACTTTTCTTTTTACATAGAAATAGAAATCTTTTTTTTATGAGGAAAAATTTTGTCAAATTTAGGTTTTGAGTAAATGAAAACCTCACTTCTAATAAAACTAAAAAAAAAAAAAAACTATACAACACAATCTCATACAATTATTATGTAGGTGGGAAAAGAATAGTTAAAGTAGCTCTTTTAGGGATTCTCATATCATGAACCCTTTCATAAGTAATTTCAACTATGATGAATGCTTTTCTTTCCTCTTCTCAACTAGTTGAAGCCTTAACTTAGTCTTTACCTTTGCTTTCCACAACTATTTTTGTCTCCTTTGCATCCATCCCTTTACCTGCTAATTTTTTGGGTTCTCTCCAATTAGATGCTTCTATGTCTTTAGACATTAAAGCTTGTTTCCAAGAATCATCTTTATTGGACTCTTCTTGGTATTCAGATTAAGTGTCACATTCATGGAAGCGACCCTAAATATTGGAATGTATGGAGAATCCACCAGTGAGAAATCTAAACTTATCTAAAAGCCAAAGTAGGAAAGGGCTTTCACTTGATGCTCCATGAGTAGTTGCCTGATAATAAGCTCTTAATACATGCTCTGGACAACATCCCATGACATATGGGATAAATGGCCTTCTCATTGCTTTTTCTTCAAGAACCATTTTTCTATGTCTCACTTAAACACTTTATTTTTTTACCTAAACCTTGAATTGAGAAATGATGCATGTCTAAAAAATTCTCATCTCCTTATATAGTGTAGGTTAAGTTTGAAATTCCCACCAATTTCACTAACCAACTTTGCCACTTAGTCAAAATTAATTATCTTTTCATCATTATATGGTAGGCTAATTTGAATTTCACTATTTGGTTGTTGAAATTAATTTACCAGTAAGTCATTATCTGACCATCAATCCCACTTACTAGTAATGATTCGTTGAGAAACTATGAATTAAATAATTTAACTAACACTTAAATTAAATATTATTTAAACTAGTACTCTAACTTATACTTGTTTTAATAATACTATATAGATTTATCTAAGCATATACATAGGATATATATGTTAGAGTTATATATATATATATATATATATATATATACTATTTATTACATATATTACTACTAAACATATATATAAAAGGTTTATTACGCAATACTATGTATACTAAATATTAGATATTACTATATTATATACATATAGATTTAAGCTATGGGCAGTTGTCCAAAATAATGTTTTTTGTAAAACATTATATGGAAATTACAACTCTATTCCATCTAGTGTCTCTAATTTGTATGTATCTCTAGATAATTGTTTCTTGATTTGAAATGGACCACTCCATATTGCTGAAAACTTATTTGACTTTTTCATATTCCATAATCATACAAGATCACCAACTCTAAAAGTTCCTTTTAGAGCCTTCTTATTGAACCACCTTTTGACTTGAGAAGCATTCTTTAGTAAATTACCTTTAGTTCTATATATTTTGGCCTCTCTTTTGATGAGCAAGATCACGAAACTTTCATCTTAATTAATTTTTTCACAATACCTTTGCACAAAATCTAAGGTTGAACTTATAATCTTATTCGTAATTCTCACTAGCAAACCATAGACTAAATTATAAGTTGATGTTCCAATAGCCTTCTTAAATCTTATATGATTAGTCCATAATGTAGATTGTAAGTAATCAATCCAATTTCTTGGATTTCCATCCATAGACTTTTTAATGTAGAAAATAAGCTTTTTATTTGTAGATTCAACCAAGCCATTTCCTTGAGGATAATAATTCGAAGAAGAAAATAGAAAGATGGATTTTTCCAATGCCCAAGTTATAAATTCCTCAAATTGAAAAGCTAGTCCTTTATTAGATACCAACACTTCAAGTAGATAAAAATGACTTAGAATCGGATCTTCCAATAACTTAATGACATTTGATGCTAAAGTTTTCTTTGGAGCCTTTACTTTAGACCATTTGGTAAAGTAATTGGTAGCTATGGGAATAAACTTATGTCTAGCTCTTGAAGGATTAATTGTACCAATGAAATCTAAGCCCCATTGTTGAAATGGTCTATCTGCAATTAACATTTTTAAAAGAGCTCTATGCTTTTTGATTTTTGGTCCATGAATTTGACATTTGTAACATCTTAGAAATTTTAAGATAATATCTTGATATATACTAGGCCAATAAAAACCATAATGAAGTATATGTTGCATTGTAGACTTAGGAGATTCATAAAAAAATTAGAATGATAATGGAATTGTTCTAAGATAGGACCAATTTGATCATTATGAACACATTCCAACAAAATCCCTCTGAAATACTTTCTATATAAGATTCCATGTTTAACCACAAATTTATGTACCTTTTTGAAAAAAGCTCTCTTCTAAATTGTACTTAGGTTATTGGAAATTTTTTTTGTATTAAGGAATTCTAGAATCTAATCATACCAATTTCCTTCATGAGTTTTTAATACGGATATTTCCTTTTCTTTAGCCATTAACTTGGCCAATTCCATTCCTTTAATAGTTTTGCATATTTCTAATGAAAATTTGAAACTTTGAAGACTGATGAGCCACTTTCCTCTTTTTAATCCAATTTCATTTTGAGCTAAGATTATTTGACTACAAGCTCAATTAGCATGACATGAACTAATGAGCTTTCCAAATAACATTTGAAATGTAGAAGTGCCCTAACAACTATGAATGCTTGTTTCCCTAGGTCTGAATAATTTAGCTTCAAACCTTTCAATTGATATCAAAAAAATCCAATCGGTTCATCTTGGCTTTCATTTTTTGAGTTAAAATGGCAGCAAATGAATCATTTAAAGCAAAAGCATATAACCAAAAGTCTTCTTTCAATTTTGGGTCTACCAAATAAGGAGCTTCTTGAATGGATTTCTTAATTTCTGATAAATATTTCTCTAATTCTAGTGTTTTCTCTACTAGGAAATCTTTCTTTAGCATATGCGTTAGAGGTTTCGTAATTTCAGTGAATCCTGGGATAAATTTCTTAATGAAATCTATCTTTCCAAAAAAAAAAGGATCTAAGAGACTTTTTACTTGTAGGATGCTTGCTATTTTGTACTACTTGGATTTGGGAGTTGTCTATAACAATTCCTTCTTGATAGATTACATGGCCTAGTAAAATTTTAGAGTTAACCCCAAAGATACATTTCTTAGGATTTAATGAAATGCCATATTCACAACATTTGTCAAAAACTTGTATAAGATGACCAATATGATCTTCCTTTCTTTTTGAAAAGATGGTGATATCATCTAAATAAACAACAACAAACTCAACTATGAAACCTTTAAAGGCTAAATCCATTGCTCTTTGAAAAGTAGCTCTAGCATTTGACAATCAAAATGACATTCTTTGGTAAGTAAAGGTTTCCCACTTGGTAATAAATGCTATTTTATATTTGTCATCCTTATCTACCATAATTTGATTATATCCTAAAAAACCATCTAAACAAGAATATACTTGAAAAATTGATACTTTAATCAACATTTTATCAATTTTAGGAAGTGGGTATTTATCTTTTTCTGAGGCTTCATTCAAATTTTTCAAATCCACACAAAGCCTAATATCATCATTTTTCTTTCTTATTGGCACAAGGTTAGCAAGCCATGTTGAATATTGGACTAGACATATGATTTAAGCTTGTAATAACTTCTTGATCTTACCTTTCATAGTTGGTTCAAATGATGGATTAAATTTCCTTTGTTTTTGTTTAATTGTCTTACAATCATCTATCAAAGGAATTTTATGTGTTATCACATTTGGTGTAAAAGTTTTAGGCTTAGCATAAAACCAAGCAAAATTTTTCAAATTATTTTTCAGAAGTAAAAATAAATTTTTCTTGAAGACTAAATCCTTTTCCTTTGTAAGACTTAACATTTTTGGTATGTTAGTAGATCCAAGATTTATTACTTCATAAGCTTGGTTATCTAGATTCTGTATATCCTTTCCAGTACGAAAATTTTTGTTAAATTTATGTTCATAATCAATTACTTTTTTGGGAATAAAATTTGTGTTAAACCTTCATGCTATTTCAGGTATGATTTGACTTTCTGATGAGCCACGATATCACGTCCATGATATCAGAGCCTTCCACAAAATATCGAGTATGCGATATCGGGGCCTACCTCATTGCCTATAAATAAGAGGTGGGCACACTTGGTTTGCATAGTTAGTCTTAGTCCCTTACCCAAACTCTTGCCTTTCTCCCTTTCCAAAGATAGAATTATTTCTGTGTGCCCGCAGTAGGAGTCATAAAGTGAACGGATCTTTATTCGAGCATTGTGTACCTGAGCACACCTTGTGTATGGCAATAAAGATGAACTTTGTGATAAACCTTGCAGGATTTAGAATAGATTAATTAATGTAAATTACTATTACTTAATGCTTTCCTTAGTTAATTAATGTTCTTTCTCTTACCCTACAACTCTCCTAAGTAAGCACACTCAGTACGATCACTTCGAGCATGTGTGTAACACTTGGTAACCCAGTAACGATTAGCATTTGGTAATCCCAGTAATGTTTCACTAGTTCAAGATGTGTACATCAAGTGAGAACAGATGTTGATGTTAGGACTAGTTAAAGCATAGTTGAGTAGTTAAATTAAAATTAGTTACTTAGTTATCTCTCTCCTCCCTTTGTAGCACTAGGACATAAAAACATAAAAACTATAAAAATTATGTTCCTCAAGTTTACTTAACCATACAATCGTGCTATACAAGTAAGTTTGGGAAGACAATGATTGATCAACCCATCCTTGTTCCACAAAGGCGCATAAGCACTTAGTCCTTGGAATTTGACCGGATCATGCATGGACGCTTGTATTTGTATGCTTGAGCATGGGGATACCTCGCCGCTCATCACTTTCAAATTCTTGTTTATTCCTTAAGAATCTAAGCAATTGATCATCATCTTCAAATACCTATAATTACTTAATGTTATCTAGTACTAATGATTGATGTTCATTCTCGATCATTACACCTTCATAACCTTTTATCTTTCTCATGTATAATGTTGAAGCTAATTTTGCTAAGTCATTTTCTATATAATTATCCTTCCTACCTATATTCTATTTGGTAGTGATAAAATTGATCCAACATTTTGTAGGCAACATGTTTATAAGGTTTCTAGAGTGAGATTTTTACCACACAATTACCTTTAATCTATTTACAAACTAATCTTGAGTCTCCTTTTATGGTGATTGCCTTGATTTCGTTTTCTAATGTTGTTTTAATTCTAATACACAAAGCTTCATATTTATCCTTGTTGTTAGTACAAGAAAAAGATAGAGGAATTTGCTTGAATATTTTTATGAAATCATCCTCTACTAGAGCTACTCCAGCCCTTGGATCTTT
>MNCI01033650.1:993797-1087806 GCA_015680685.1 Gnetum montanum | reverse complement strand
AGTAAAAATTTCTCTGACTACATATCAATAGATTATTCACACATGTGGCTACCTTGGAAAGGAGAACCAAATCAAATATACATTTATAGTAAGTCTTTGATGAATGAAAACATTACTTCGAATGGAAAGAATAAGAATTTTGAAACAAAACTTTTTGAAGCNGTCAAAAGAAAAGGAGGAGCTTCTTTATCAGGAGTACAATCATAGCTAGTTTTTGTTTTCTCATCAATGTTGGACACATAGCTTAACTCTAACTCTTTAACTCTCCTTTTACCTTTAATAAACTCTAAAGCCTTTCTTTGTTGATCTCCTATCTATAGTAATTAATATATGCTAATGTTGGCTTTGACATGTTTAAGATCTTCAATTAAATCATATTCTCCATCTTCATAAAAGCTTGGTTTCTTCATACATTTATTAAATGATTGATTTTGAGTACTCTACTATGCTTGATCTTCTTTACCTTTATTTTTCTATCTCTGAGTTGGCTCAAAAGCCTTTCTCTTAGTAGATGGATCAGAAATAATGTTTGGAGGCCTAGAAGTAGTTAATCTTTCTTTTGATCAGAGATTATATTCATTTTCTTTGTTATTACACACTTCATCTGATGATATATCCACTTTGAAACTTGATAGAGAAGAAGTATGACTAGATTCATTATTTGAAGATTTGCTTATGTAATGAACACTTGATAGCTGAATATTTAATTCAATATCAAGGAAGTTGGACATAACAACATCACTTTCATCCCCATATTCTACTAACTTAGTATCTTGATGCTTATATTTTCTATTTTTCTTTTCTTCCTTGATTTTAACTTTTGTGAAAGCTTTCTCTAGTTTCACCACTTTGTTGGACAAGTCCCTCATTAATTGTTCTTTTTCAAATTCTCTACTTTCTAACTCTTGTTCTATATTAATATGATATGGTCTCAGTAATGCTTTAATTTGATCAAAATATTGCATAGGAATCATCATTTTCTCTTCTCTTTTTTGAGTTGTAATAATCTCTTCATTGTTCAAATTTAGTTTTTTTTCTACTTGTATAGCTTTACTAAATTAGTCATTCAATGTTAGCAATTTTGGAGTTCTTCTCAATGAAATTAAAATATTGGGATTTCATTTGATGATCTATATTGTCTTTGAAAGAGTCCAAAAATTCATTGAAACTTAATGTTGAAATCTCTAATTGACTCTTTCACTCCTTGCTTAGCTTATGCTAGTCCATAGTATAGTTGTTGGTGTAATTGATTTCGAAATTAGGCCAAGAAAAAAATTTTCATATCATCCCAACTTTTGTACTATTTCCTGGTAAGTTTGAATATCAAATATGAGCCATATCCTTTATATTTGCCACAAACAACCTACAGGCTTGATCTTGGTGTTGAACATTTGCATGAGCTAAAGCTGGCTCAAATAAATGAATGTATTCTTTAGCCAAGTAAGCTTTTCTAGGAATGGAAGGATTAGGAAAATATTTGTAAACTACCTCAGGAATATCCTTGTCATTCTGGAATCCTGATGGTGTGACTCTTTGCCAAGTATTTGTCATCCTATTAGAATTTCTTTTGCTCATTGAATTCTTATACTTCCTTGACTTTCTCTTATAAACTAATAAATCAAACATAAGAGGTGATCTTCTTATCCTTCTAGTGTTTACTCCACTACTTATTCCAAACTAAAAAACCTTTTTTCTTCTTCTTTTGATGAATAATCAATCTTATAATCAAGAATTTCTTTAGAACCTTTGAAATCTTCTAAATTATCAATCTTCTTGGTCATAAACTAAAAATAGTATCTAATTTCTTAAATGTTTACTAGCAACAAAGAAGTATTGGTGTGCTAGGATTATCAGGCTTATGAACTTAGAGGAAAAATTTTTAGCCCTCCTTCTTGCACCAAAAAGACTGTTGACGACCATTTGGGATGCAACCACCAACATGTGTCCCTCATTGTCTCGTGGCCTTGGGAAGTCACGAGATTGAAGGTGTTCTTCAAATAGGGTTTTGGTGCTTGCTGGTCTTTGGTCACACCAAGGTCCAAATACCTCCAAATAGACTTCATAGTTATAAAACTTACTAGATGTGAGTATGTATTTATTGTTGTGAATGTTAAAATGGTTAGGTTGTGTATAAAAATGTAATTAGTTATCATAAAGAAGATTTGGCCAACTTTGTCAAAAATTGTGAGTTGTTAGAATTTGCTATTTTGTTTAATCACTTAGTCTATATGGTTCTTATTGTAGTGACCGAAAATGTCAGTGGCTGGAAGAACGCCAAGGTCGGCGGACATAACAATTCCAACCCCGTGCCTGCGGGAGGATGGTGCTGGGTGTGTGCGAACATGGGGTGCCCTCAATGGTTTGGTCTATCAGACAGGGACTTACATCGGTGTGAATATAGCCTTTTACAATATAAACTATATGAGTTGTGAGATGGTGCTTATGGGTAATTATAGCGGGAAAAGAAAGGGACTAAAAAAATGCAACAACGATGCGAAATAGTGAATAAACATAAGTGTGACAATGATATGAAACGATGCTTGAAGGTAAAAAAAATAGAAATAATATAAGGAAGCTAGATAGTAAATAACAAGTAACATAAGATACAGTTAGGAATATGCACCACTTCAGAGCTACAAATTTATTCAGTCAGGGGGTGGCACAATCGGCTGCATGACGCGACGGAGTGTAGAAAGTTCCGAGAGTGACCAAAGCATGCCGGGAAATAGGAATAGCTGTGCACTTGGGCACAGACTTCACGTATATACGATGCGGGCAGGATCCTACCAAGGTGGTAGAATGAGACCCTAGACTTTATGCCAGCTAAGAGAGGTTCCTTTTACAGATTGCTGGCCTCTCATTTTTCTTCCCTTATTATGAGATTGCAGGTATTTCTCTTTGTTTGTTTCAGTCAAGGAGACTCTCCTTTTTTTTTTTGCAGATCCTTTTTGTGCTGTTTGACAGGCTATTTATAGGGCTGAAGGTAAGCAAAGGTGACCATTTTAATAGTACGTTGTTGCAGACTTGCGCCAACTTACTGGCGTTACTTGAACCGTTTGTGACCGTTGAGTTTACAAGACCGTCGTGATGCAAGCAATAACTACGATCCTACTACGTCATGACTGTGCTGCCAGCTCCTAGAGGCATGTGCCAACGATCCGATTGAGGTGGAGTGCATTGATGTCACATGATCACCTGCCTGCCGCACTGTGTTTTGCAACGTGGCTTGCTTATCATGGCATAGCACCTTGCCACGTGTCTTGCTGTACGTCACATACTTGCTACATGATGCTATGCTATGTAGCATAGCATAGCGTAGCGATTGAGACAGTTTTGCTGATTTTTAGCTTATTCTACCATGATGCAAGTTCTGTGGACTTCGCTGATTTTGCCTTTTGAACCTCCTTCTGTTCCTTTCCACAGGATTTCTACGCCTTGCTGCGCCATGTAGTCATTAGACTCGGGTTGGGTGACACATGGCACGTTGACCGGGTGCGAAAGAATAAAATTGACAAGTGTAGAACATGCTACATCTACTGGACATATACGCTGGGCGTATATGCTGTATCTAGTGGGCGTAGACTCTGGACATATACGCTGTGGATGCTTGCTAGGCGTATACGTTGTCTATGTTTGTTGGGCGTATACGCTGTGGATGCCTGCCGGGTGTATACGCTGGGCGTATACGCTGTGGATGCTGGGTGTATACGTTGGGCGTATACGCTATATTTACTAGGGGTATACGCTGGACGTATAGGATGTACATACTCAGCGTATAGACTTCAGAATGCTTGATGTTAATGCCTGATGATTTCTCTTTTCATGTGAGTTGATGCCTTGTACCATATTTTGCTCTGCAGTGCTGTTTCCATGCTGTCTTTGGGGATTGCATGTTGGGCATATACGCTGGGGATGTGTACGTTTGGGCGTATACGCTTGGCGTATACGCTGAGAATGTAAGCTTGGACGTATACGCTGGGCANGCAAGTTCTGTGGACTTCGCTGATTTTGCCTTTTGAACCTCCTTCTGTTCCTTTCCACAGGAGTCAGTGGGTCCCAAGGAACTGCTCCTCGTTGAGTTTGACTCTGCTTGAAGCTGTTTGTGGGGCCCTCAAGCTTCAGTCATGGTGGGGGAACATCATGAATTAGCTTTATTCTTGTTGGAAAAGTACTAAGCTCAAAATTTTGTGGTGTTTCATTGGCCCCTCTTTGTTAACGCTTGGAGGAATCGACCCGAGAAGCGTCGACAAAGAAGTGCAAAACACCATAAGCAACTCGATAGAGACTTTGTTCTTTGCCACTTGATTAGACATCATCGCACCATGTTCAGTAGTACATGGGATTACAGGAAATGGAATTCATATTTGATAGGGAAAGGGGAACTATGGGGATTCAGGAGGAATCAAGGTTTTGCATGGTGAAGGGGATGTTCTGGTGTGTATATGGGTCATGCTGATCCTTGTCAATGGCCACTGTTTAGCAGACTCGGAATCGAGACATGAGATGTATGTCCTTTGGTGGAACAAGACTCTTGGTTAGTGTCCAAAAGGCCTTGTTGGCAAAACCAAAGCCACGTGATGATGTGTTGCATTCTTTGGAGGAACAGGGCCCCTTTTTAGTGTTTAGGGGGAATGTATTGGCGGAGAGCCAAAGCCATGCAACGGGATGTTTTTTGATTATTTTTGGACATGAGCATTTTCTTTCGAGGTGACTGCCATCCCTTCTTGTGTTTTATGTGGGAAGGGACGCCATTTTTTTTTGTTTTTTTGAAGAGCTTTGTTTTGATCTTGTACTCATGCTCAAGTGCCATGTGGTGGGTTGCAACCGCTTAAGAGTGGCGCAATATGCAACGGTATGTTCGATGTTTCGGGTTGTACCAGATGTGTTTGGGATGTGACCAAGTATAAGGTGTTGAGGGATAGGTGGGATATGAAATGGGAGATGTACTAGTGAATGGCTTGATTTAGTTTTGCTACGTTCACTGTGAACAACGTCTCACCTTGCTGCTTATGACGAAGTGCATTCTTGTACGAACACCTCTAAGTGTCATCCTGCAAACACAACTCCAAGAGAATAAGAAAACCATGAGTGAGTAAGAAAGCTTAGACTTAAATAGCTACTGATGGAGCAAAGGCACTGGATGAGATTTCAGGCATCGTATATGAATAGCAGTAATGGCGTTAGGATCGGCCGATTGACGAGTGATGCAGCGATTTTAATGAAGTTTGAATGTAGCCACAGATTGAGGAACCAGAGATGAAATTGCTAGTTTATAGTCTTAGCGGACTATCATGGGTTAGTTTTAAGTCATGACCCATTGGACATTGCCCGTTTAGCGTCATGGCAGACGGTACGTTGCTAGTTTCTAGTCTTGGCGGATCGTGAAGAGGCAAACTAGTTTATAGTCTTAGCAAACTCTGGTGAATGCAACTGTGGAAATTTACTATCGTGCCGGATAGGTGCTAGTTTATTGTCTTTGCAGACATTCTGTGGTATCAGTTTATCGTCATGATTCCAGGACGAGCTGTGGTATCAGTTTTAAGTCATGATTCCAGGACTGTTCTATGGTATCAGTTTACTGTCATGATTCCAGGATGAACACATACCTAAGCCTATACTCAAATGTGGAACGGTTTCAAGAATGAGTGATTGGTTGGATTTGCAAGCTCATTCCCTTCCATGTTAGCTAACATGAATGCTCTGTTGTCATATGCTTTGGTGACCAAGTAGGGCCCTTCCCAGTTGGCTGAGAATTTGTCCAAATGTTCTCGAACGGCTTTGGGTACAAGGTCGCCTTCTTTGATAGGGTGCTTATGAATGTCATGCTGGTGGTGTTGTCATTGTCTTTTTTGATACCATTCAATCTGATCGAGTGCATGTACACGTTCCTCCTCCACCGAGTCCAAGTCAATGATGCGCAGGTCATTGTTTTGCCTTTCGTCGAGGAGTCCGGAAAGTGTGATCCTTAAAGATAGTACCTATAATTCCAAAGGTAAAATAGCTTCTGAACCATAAACGAGACTATATGGCGTTTTACCTATTGAAGTCCAATGCATAGTGCGATAAGCCCACAATGCGTATACCAGCTGCTCGTGCCATTTTTTCTTGCTTTGGGTAAGCATCTTTTTAAGTATTGTGATGATGGTTTTATTTGTGGCCTCTGCTTGCCCATTGCTCTAAGGGTTGTAAGGGGATGAAAATGAATTTCTAATCCCCAGACTTTCACAAAAAGTTTTGGTTTCGGCACTGTTGAATTGTGGCCCGTTATCAGTGATGATGGTCATGGGGATGCCAAAACGGGTCACAATGTTTTCAAGAATGAAGTTGCATACGTGTTTAGATGTGGTTCTTCGAAGGGGCATAGCTTCTACCCAGTTCGTGAAGTATTCTATCATGGTTATGATGAAGCTATGCCCCACAGAAGATGAGGGTGTTATTGGTCTGATAAGGTCCAACCTCCACTTTTGGAAGGGCCATGTGATTTGCGCTGTATGCAATTCATTTGGTGGGACATGGATTAGATTACTATGTCTTTGATAGGTATTGCATGTTTTAGCTTTGGAGAGACAGTCATACTCCATATGTGGCCAATAATAGCCTAAGCATCTTATTTTTATTGCCATTGCTTTAGGTGCTATGTGTCCTCCGCATAGTCCATCATGTACTTGCTCAATGATGGTTTGGGCATCAGTGCTACTAATGCATGTTAGAAATATGCCTTCGTAGGATCGACGACACAAGGTGTCCCCTACCAATGCATATTGCTTAGAATGCTTTCGTACCATGTCTTTTTGTGCATTCGTTAGATGTCGCGGTGTTTCACCATGTAGAAGGTACTCTTTTATGTCATCATATCATTCTATCGCGTGTGTTGTACTAACAGATGCAATTGACAATGTATCGAGCGTATCAGTTATGGGTTTCACACAGCTGATTATGGAGCTTGGCAATGTATGGAACATGTCAGGGGATACGTTTAGTGCTAATGTGACCAGTGCATCTGCGATGGTATTATCATTTCTGGAGACATGTTGCACGTCTATGTTTTTGAATCGTTTCATTAAATGTTTGGCTAAGTCACAGTATGGTTGTAAATGTTGCGCTTTGCATGTATAAATATCTGTGACTTGGTTCAAAACCAGTTGTGAGTCCCCCCTGACCACAAGTCGTGTGATATCTGAAGCTAGTGCTGCCATGAGACCTCTAAGGAGACCTTCATACTCTACTATGTTGTTGGTACAGTGAAAGTCGAAGTGATAAGCAAAGGGTTGGATCTCCTTGGAGGGATAGGTGATGACGGTAGCAGCACTTCCCCCCCGAGAGGTGGATGCTCCATCAAAGTTCAAAATGGATTGGTAGTCATCGGGTACTATGGCTATTACATTTACATTTTCGTCAGGGAATTCTGGCTCTATTGTTGCTTGATCGTGCGTTGGTGGTGCAGTCATTTGATTTGCTATGGCTTGACCCTTAACTGATGATTGGGCTATGTAGTGTAGGTCAAACTCAGCTATCATGGCTTTCCAACGGGCTATTTGACTTGACTCATAAATGTTTCCGGTGATGGCTCTGAGCACATTATCCTTGCAGATTATATTGACCTGGTTATGGAAGAGGTAATGTCGCCATTTCTTTAAAGAAAAGGCCAGAGCTAAACATGACCTCTCCACCTCATTATACTTCTTCTCATGGGCAACTAATGCATGGATTAAGTAATAGATAGGGACTTCGGTTCCATCATCTTGTTTTTGGCAAAGCATGGACGTGATTGATGAGTCCGAAGTGGCAAGGTAGATGTAAAATGGTTTATCATTTTGAGGTGGATAAACTGTGGGTAGTTGGACAAGTGCCATTTTAATATTGTCAAATGCTTCTTGGCACTATGGAGTCCATTCAAAATGGATGTTCTTGCGTAGCAAGTGGTTCATAGGTTTTAATTTGTTCGGTAGTTTTTCTATGAAATGCCTGATGAATTGTAATCTACCTTGTAGACCTCAGAGTTCAGGAAGGTTGCTAGGTGGTTGTAAGTTGGTTATGGCCTTAACTTTATCGGGGTCTACTTGTATCCCTGCTTCCGAGGCTATGAATCCAAGCATTTTTCCTGTTTTGACCCCAAAGACACATTTCTTTGGGTTAAGTCTCAACTCATATTTTAAACAACGCTTTAGTACTAGGTCAAGATCTTGTATGTGTTGCTATGATGTCTTTGATTTAATGACAATGTTTTCCACGTAGTCGTTAAGCGAATGCAACATGTAATCACTAAAAATAAATGTCATGGCCCTTTGATATGTGGCCCCAGCTTTCTTGAGACCGAAGGACATCATTGTATAACAAAAGGTTCCCCATGGTGTCATAAGGTAGTCCGGAGCTGATGCTCCGGGTTAATGCTTATTTGGTTGTATCCTGAGAAGCCATCCATAAAAGATAATAGGGCATGCCCAGTGGTTGAGTCAACAAGTTGATCAATGCTGGGTAGGGAAAAATCATCTTTTATGGTTACAACGTTGAGATCCCAGAAGTCAATGCATAAGCGAATACTTCCATTCTTTTTCAGGACAATGACCATGTTGGATACCCACTCGGCATAACGATAGCCTGAATGAAACCTACTTGATAAAGTCTAGTGATCTCATTGTGAACTGCCAATGCTACCTCAATTTTAACCTTTCATGCCTTTTGTTTAATTGGCCTCAATTTTGGGTCAAGGATAATATTGTGCTGGACAATTCAAGGATCTAAACCAGGCATGTCGGTGTAAGACCAAGCGAATGATTTTATGTTGTTTCGAAGTACATCTTCTATGTCTTTGGCCAGTTGAGGTTGCAATAGTGTACTCAATTTTAATATTTTGGTTTCACCATCAGGCATTACGATGGGGGTTTCAGTCAACAGGTCTTCAGTGATGCTATCGGCTTCTATGTCAAGAGATCTTGTCATACCTTTGTAGCTATCTAGCGTTTGTTGTGTTGAGGCTATGAGCGTATCGTCCATTGATGTACCTAAGCTGATGGAGTTTATGTCGATTTCTCTTGTGATTTTTCCATATGGTCCATCAATGATCAAGGGTGTGGATAAACGTTAACAATCCATCGGGCTTGTTCCTGCCAATAAACAGAGGGCAAAATAAGCTAATAGGTGTTGTTTCATGTTTCCTGGCAACGTAAATCGTGTGTACATGCACAATGGTGATTTGTCGTCGCACTGGGATGCATGGCAGTTTAAGGCCTTACCGGGCCGAATGTGGCAGTATAAGGCCTTACTGGGCTGGATGTGGCAGTTTAAGGCCTTACCGAGCTGGATGGGGTAGTTTAAGGCCTTACTGGTCCATATGGGGTAGTTGGTGGTAGTTTAAGGCCTTACCGGGCCATCATGGCAGTTTAAGGCCATACCGGGCTGTGTGGGTGATTCGACGATGCCTAATCGCCGTATATTTTGCATCGGAGAGTTTGCGCGAAAATGTTCAGTGTGGGCATCTGAAGTTGGTGTACGATGGACTTAGGATGTGGTAGTGTTCACTTTGTTTTATATATTTTTTATTTTGTATTTTAAAATTAATAATAAGATGATAAAATAAAGTAAAAAGAAAACAAAATGAAATGCAAGGCGGTGGCGATGGTGGGGGAGTCAGCGTGGCGCTATATATAGGGTGAGGCTGTCAGTTGTAAGCACAGTGAACTCAAAGCCGAGCATGAGCGTAAACCTTAGCATAAGCGTAAGCGTAAACCTCAGCGTAAGCGTAGACCACCAAACCCCAACATAAACCTCCAACTCCTACGTAAGCGTAAACTTCCAACTCTGGTGTAGAGGCTCAATGTGAGCGCAGAGGCTTAAACTTAGCGTAAGCGTAGAGGCTTAGACTCAGTGTACAGGATTCAGTTCGGTGTGCGGTTTCGATCCTCAGTGTAAACTTGTTAATCTTAGCATAGAGGATGCCAAAATGGGCAAGGGAAAGGACGTAGAAGGCCAGGGGAGGAAGGGGCCTGACCTGACTTTCACGGAGGAAAGCGAGGCCATGTTGTAGTGTTTGCCCAGGCCAAGGGTTCCATCATGGCCTGGATCATCACACAGGTAGGCTCTAATCCTACCTCTGTTAATTTTTTCATCTGTACTTGTCATTGGGCATAGATAGTTTTCGTAGCGTAGACAGTTTCGGTAGCGTAGAGGGTTTCGGTAGCATAGGGGGCTTCGGTAGCGTAGGGGGCTTCGGCGTATACGGCTAGCATAGATAGTTAGCATAGGGGGGACCTGTAAGCTGAGCATAGGTCCGCAGCATAGAGGGTCTCTATAGTGTATAGCGTAGACCATTTTAATTGTATATAGTGTAAAATATTTTGTCAGTGCATAGCGTAAATGATTTTATCAGTATGTAGCGTAGACGATTTACAGCATATACGCTGATTGTTTTCACAGCGTACAATGTAAACTTTTCACAACATATACGCTGACATGTTTTCACAGTGTATAGTGTAAACTGTTTGCATGACGTTCAGCGTAAACTATTTTCATAGCGTATATGCTGGCGGTTTTTTACAGGATATATGCTGAGCATGAACAGTTTGTTCTTTTTAGGCAGCGTATAGCGTAGACCTGTTTTCATAGCGTATACGCTGGCAGTTTTTTACAGCGTATACGCTGAGTGCAAACGGTTTTCATAGCGTATACGCTGACGATTTTTATAGCGTATATGCTGAGCGTGAACAGTTTCTTAATTTTTCAAAGTGTTGGGCTACAACATGGAATTTCGTCTTTTTCATCTCATTTTCATGTATGGCTGATTTGTCATGGCATTTTGGTTACTTGCAGGGACACTGAACCTTTCCTTCTGGTAGTTGAGCTAGTTGGAGTATTGGCATGGTTCGGGCCCCTTGAGGCCGATGAACCTACCCCTGATTTAACTATTGAAAACAATGGGGTATGGTTCAGGGAAGGGGCTTGTGAATTCCTCATCTTTATCCTGGACAGATTTAAGGTGGTGTTCTGGTCACACCTGAATGATCAAGTGGCATGGAGCATGCTTGAGGCTATGTTGTGGGAGCTTCGGAGGGCATCGCGGCCTTCATGGAGGATATTGACGAGGGGCCGCTTGTGATCGAGGACGGTCCCTCTGGCAGGCCCAGATCTACTCACCCGTTAGTGTGCGTGTGGGAACTATTGCCACGAGGGTGTGATTATCTCAACAACACCTTATTTCTGGCTACACGTGCACACACGTTGTTTCAGAACCCTCCTAGCACAGTGTACCGAGTAGAGTGGTAAGATCGCCTGATTTGTCGTTTCTGGTTTTTGTTATTTAGTGTTTGCCCCTATTTTGACAACCATTCTTTTGTAGGCCCCAAGTTAACCAAGATGGGACATGCGTTGATGATGATGGGCTTGCCCTAGCTCATACCGCTCTAGAGACCTTTATGGCGGGACCCACCCTTCACGGAGCTGTATTAGCTCAAACCAAGGGTGATATTGTCCATTTCCATAAATGATTTTCTAGAGCGTTTGCATAGTGTACAGCTCGTGGGTGGTTGCATGGAGATTGGTCGAATAAGGGACCAGTCTTCCCTCATGATGCTGATCTGACTTCTGGCACCTCTAAGTCCATAATTGAAGGTAAGTGACAATATTTTCTAGATGCCTTAGTGTGTTTATCGGACTACTGGTGGTCATACTGATGTGATGGTTTCAAATTGTATCTACAGTTGATGTCCCTCTCAGCGGAGACCCTATCACAACAGGACGAACTAAGACTACCCTGTCAATGAAGTTCGGGGAGATCAGCAAGGCACAGAAATGGTTACACATCCATGCCCCACCATCCATTGTCCGTTGTTTAGATGATGCCGGCCTTATGAAGCTCTTTACAACCCCTAGCCCTGATGTGTTGATAGCTGAAATGATCGGGATTGTTGATTCATTCGATACAACTATCTCCTACTACAGAACCCGCATTAAGGGTGTCAAGATAGTTTTCCATCTATTGGCCAAATTCTTTTCAGACCTATTCAGTGTACCGGGAGATGGCGTAAATGTAGTTTTGGATAGGGCTCAGAAAGAGCTCCATATGGTATGTGAACTAGAGGACTGGTTGGGCATTACCAAGGGCTCCAAGGGATTCCCTATGTAGGGGAAGTCAAAGGTTGAGGAAGTTAATGAATTATACCCCTTGTTTAGGGCACGGGTGTTTCCTAAATCCCTATCCCAGGTGAGGAGTCTTGGTGTTGAAGTTGTACGCATTATGCGAACCATCTTAGAAACTAGGATGCGCTATAACTGGGCTCAATTTTTGTTGTCGGGCCTTCATAAGGAGATAGTGTGATTGCGCTCAAATGTTGAAGTGCAATCCCATTTTACATTTGCATTCTTTACTGGCTATCTTCGCCTTTTGGCTGAGTTTCTAGTGGTTCACGCAGACAATAAGTATGTTCTACAGGATCGTGGTCAATTATCTCGCCCGTGGATCAACCATTTATTTGAAAGAGTTGAGTCCTAAGATGCGCCTAAGGGGATTGACGAGTCAGTGTCCATCATGATGGGATGGTCATCTGGTACCTTAATCCACACACGTGACAGTGTGGGGTTGGAACCAGATGATGTGCCTTATACTGCCAAGAGAGCTAAACGTGTCATCAAAGAGACAACTGGGAAAGCCAAGTCGAAGCTCTCGAAGCGTGAACGCTCAACATAGGTGACCTCAAATGTGGAAGAGCCATGGGTGAAGCGCATACGGTTCAAGATGCCTGTCCGAGGTAAGTAAACTCGGTACACTTATTGCTTTATCATTTTCGTCTTATTCATAATTTTTATTTTGACCGCTTACATGCCACTGATGCCTTCAGACTTGACTCGAGAAGTGAGGAGGCAGGAATTAGAGACTATCATTGAAGAGGAGGGAGCTACAATGGAGTTAATGACTGAGGAGGAAGAGGTCGGCAAGGATCAGGTGGAAGAGATGGAGGAGCTATGGGAAGACACCATGGAGATTGAACTGGTCGATGACCAGGGTGGTATCGATGAGATGTTTAGTAGCTTCCTCAAGGGAAGGTTGGACCTTGGCGATCCTCCAAACCCAGAAGGGGACAGAGGACATGGTATAGTTCCTTTTATTTTATTGTGTTGCTTTGTGAGTTGTTGTTTCTATGGTGTTTTACTTTTATGTTTTTATCGCTTCCAGACAAAGGTAGTGAAACCAGAACGATGCGGTTGGACGTGCCCATGAAAACGACTCCCCCTGAAACGACCGCAGAAGTTAGTCCGTCTCATACTCGTGGACCATTTACTTGGATTGAGATGCCAAGTAAAATGGATTTTGTGGCTGGTATCACTGAGGAGGTGGTTGAACGTATTCAGGAAGCCCACCCTGAGATAGGTACAAATGTCTCGAGTCCTTTGTAGCTTTCGAATTTCACACCCCCATTTTTTTTGTCGTCTAATGTTTAATGCTCGTTCTTTTGTGCGCGTAGGAGCTAAGCTAAGGTGGGATCCATCTGAGACTGTTAGCATTGAAATTTTGTCCACACTGCCCCCAGAGGTCGAGCAGATACCAAGGCTAGTTTATGATGAAGTGGCGGGAGGTCTTGTACACAACGCCAAATTGCTGTGGACCTGTAGGCATTCCATCGAACAGTTGTGGTTACAAATTCAAGCAAAAGAGAAAGAAGTTTCCGAGTTATTAGTTGAGCGTGATGATCTCAAGGCTCGGTATGAGTTCGCCTCAGCTAGACTAAGTGGTGATCGCTCTTGGTGAACTTCCAAGGTCACCTATACTAGATATTGGAACCTACTCAATCACCACGCGTCACTGACCCAGAAACTAGCAGAGCGTAAGGCCCAAGTAGATCTACTGAACCTCAAGTGCCAGGATTGGAAGGCTTTCGCTTCCAAGGTGCATAAGTGGGGTTAGGATGAGAAGCACCACAAGCATCATTATAAGAAATTGTTGAAGGAAGTATCCATTGAAAAGCATCAACTTGAAATGTTTGTGGAGGGTCTGGGTCTGCGCTCTGCGTGTGATACCTTTGCTTAGAATACAATTATTGAGATGGAATCGCCTACAAGGGTAATTACAACCACTTCTAGGGAGGTTTCTGTGGGTGAATTCCCTTTAAAGAATCCTACTTGGTTGGCTGTTGACAAGGGGAAGGATTTGGCAGATGTCGATCTAGGCCTTGATGGGATAGATTGGGCCAGTGTCTCAGAAGAGGAAATCCTCCACCGGCTGGAATTCGGTTTAGGTGGATCCCCTACTGTAAGCATTTTGTTATTATGAAATTCATTGGTTGAATAATGTTTGAAAGTTTTTTTCTTTTGTTCTTACGTTGATTGTTTCCTTTACATTTTATAGGGTCAAGACGATGATGATGTCCAAGAAGCTAGCCCCAGTGGAGCAGGGGCCCATGATGCGAGTGGATCTAAAGGGGACGACCCTCCTATCCTGGATGTTTAGTTTCTTTGTTTTTTGTTTTGAAATTATTCTTACTCAAATTTATACGTGAATTTTAAATTGATAATTTTGAGTTGTATTAAACAGATGAATAAAATCAGTTAACTCTTGTAATTGTACATCATTACATGTATATGTATAAAATTTTTTTTGTTGCTTTTGAGTTTAATTGTAAACACGACATGGCAATGTAAAATGTTTTGGTTTGTTTTTTTGGTTTAAGTGTAGTGCATGAATGTAATTATACGTAGGAGTGTAATGATAAATGAAAGATAATCGTGAAAATTGTTATTGACAACATGACAATGCAAGCATAAATTCGAACAGTGAGCCGGAATTTGGGAGAAAAACAAAGTATAAGTGGATGATTAGTTTAAGGCCATTTTGGGTCACATACGCACTAGTTTAAGGCCATTTAGGGCCATATGCGTAGTTTAAGGCCATTTTGGGCCTCAGCGTAAGCAAGGGACGTTTTGAATGACACGGGTGGATTTCTTGGTTGACCGACCATTTCTGATCGTGGCTAGTTTTATGTCATTGCAAACATGATAGTTTGACATCATTTCGAACTTGGAATGATAGTTTAACGTCGTTTCAGACTAGTTGTAGTTTAACATCATTTCGGATAGTTTGTAGTTTAACGTCATTTTGGACAGTTTGTTGTTTATTGGTTTAGTAATTTTTTGATTTTTCTCATTTTAACGTTAGGCGATGAGTTAGCGGGTATGATTCTATATTCAGCGTCTCCTTTGTTGATCACGTTGAATGGTAATTCAGCCCAAGGGACATCTGGTGGAATAGTTCCCACGTTGGTGTTTTCCGGCACTTCAGCATGTATTGTGGTTTCTGTGTCAGTCATGGTTTCTAAGTGAGGCTGTGTATGTATGATTTCAGGCCTGGGAATTTTTGTGTTGGGTGGATTTTCCTTTGTGCTTAAAAGATGATCGCCTACTGGTTGTTGTTCATTTGTATCGAGCTTAACCTCTGAGCCTTGGTCTGTGTTTATGTACGATGAGATGATGGGTGTAGCAGCCTCCCCGTGTATAAAAAATTTCGCCACCTTCGTAAGGCAGGTGAATTTCTTGGTGTATAGGGGAAGAGACTGCTTTCAGTTGGGCTAGCCAGGGCCTTCCCAATATTAGGTTGAACCTTGGCATTTCATCGATTACCACGAAGTCGGCAGATGTGGGGAATTGATCCCCTACTATGAAGTCTAAAGTCACGATGCCTTTAACTATCACGTGCGACCCGCTGAATGATTTAAAGCATGTGGTGGCGGTTGGTTTGATTAGCTCTGTAAGCCCCAATTGTTTGATGATGGGATATGGCACTATGTTTGTGGCAGATCCATCATCTACATGGACCCTATGTATCTTGAATTGGTTTATTCGTATTGTTATAAACATAGGTGTTGTTGTTACCTCTCCCGTTTTCTCATCCACCTTGATGTTGTCATCGTGAAAACTTAATGGCTTAGGAGTTGACCCTTGAGGCGAGTACATTACCGCATGAATTGAAGGTTCATTTGGAGGCAAGTCCTTGCTTACTGGGATAGATGTTAACATGTGCACTAAAGCTTCACGATGGGTTTGAGATGTTAGCACTAAGTCGTATAAGCTCAGCGAAGTGTTTTTTTGTTTGAGTGCCTGCATGACCTACATTAGAGCTATTGCTAGGTCTCTATTGTTGGGCGTATGTTTGTTGACAATGACTTAGTCCATTGGGCCCAACAGTTTTATTTTGTGCATGGTTGGTTTGTCATTTTTTCCTAGAATCGTTGATTTAGGCGTATCATGTTTGCTGGATGGTTCACCCTCATGGCCTATGTTTGGTGTATCGTTAGGTGGTGTCATGGATACTGCGTTTAGCGGGGTAGGTTTAGGAGGTCCTAAGGCTAGCCGTTGACACTCCTCCAAGCATTCACATGTAAGCTTATCAGCTAGGCGTTCTCATGTGTGGCGTGGGGGTGTGGTTGGTTTCGGAGCCTCAAGTTGCCTTGGGATTCATACTACGTGTGGAGAAGGGCGAGGTTGCGGTTGGACAGTCGCATGCGGTTGAGTGCCAAGCTGGCTAGGCACCTTGATGACATAGGGACTTGGTTTATTCTGTGTTTACGAAGTGGGGGACTGGTGGTCACCAGGACGTTCGGGTGTCCTAACGACGTATGGAGTTGGCCTAGCTGGGGATTGGACCTCTATTGTTGTGACCACAGGTGGTACTCGGACTACGTAAGGGGCAGGCCGAATAGGAGGTGTTTGTGAGTTTGCAGTAGCAGCAGCAAGAGGTACGCATATCACGTATGGTTTTTCGTGTGTCGGGGTGTTAGAAGTCGCTATGGCGGGGGGTACTCGGACGATGAAAGGTTTCTGCAGGGAGTATGATGGTTGAGGCACTGATGTTTGTACAGTGGAAGGAATATGCACTACAAATGGTTTATTAGGCATTTGCTACTCATTTTCGGAATAGACGGTGTTAATGCTAGGTGTTTCAGGTTTGTTATCAAGGTAGATTGTGTTAATCACATATGGTGCCTCTTTAGTATTTAGAGGGTCTTTATACACACCCATGGCCTGGTTTTGTGGTTGGATCAGGTTTGCTTCGTCAAAGGTGATTTGACCTCCATCAATCATTCGTTGGATGTCTTGTTTTAGGGTAAAACAGTAATCCATGCCATGGCCATTACATTGGTGATAATCATAGAAACAGTCCATTCTAAAACCTTTCGGTACTGGGGGGTTATTTGGCATTGCTAGGCTTGGGTACTGAACCAGTTGATAGAATCGATCATGCCTTTAGATTGCTACAGGGGACAAAAATTTATGTTTCATTAATCTAGCCTTTAGGAGTTGGTCCAACAACTGTGATGGTTTCATGGGTAGTGATGTGTATTGGGAAGGTTCTTTCCTCTTGAAGTTTCTCATACGATTCTGTGTTGGGTTCTGTGATGAGGATGATTCTGGTGCGATCGTGGGAGTGGGTTTAGCATAATTAGTAGGGGAAATAGGCGGTTTTCTTTGTTGTACCATATTTTCTTGTTGTGTTTCTGCTACTGCCACTATAGTTGTTTTAGCCTTTTCTTTATCTTTCTTACTATGTTGGTTCTTAAAGGCTAAATATGCAGGATCATGGCTGTTTTGTGCTACCTCCTCTATGTTCTTAATTTGTACAAATGCTTGACTTAGAGTGCATGCATTGAGATAGTATAGTTTGGATTTCACAAAATCATTAATAGCCCTTTTTAGAATGGTGAGGAGATATGTCTCTGGGATAGGCTCATGGAGCTCATTGAAAGCGGCACTCCACCATTGGATGAATTTCTGGACAGGTTCAAGGGGTGCATGCTTGACCTATATGATGTTGTCAAATATTGCCTCAAGCTTCAAGTTATACTTGAACCTAGTGAAAAATTGATGTAACAAATCTTCCAAAGAAGATATTGAGTTTCGTGGTAAGGCCCAATACCAATCAAGTGCTCTCCCAGTGAGGGACATGGGGAACACTCATAAAATGGCATGTGACCATGCCTGAAGTAGTGCGCACTCTAGTCTGAACGTTATGAGGTGAGCATTGGGGTCTATCTCCTCATTGTATTTAGTCAGCGTAGGCAAAGATACACCCTTGGGTAATGTTAGGGGTGGAACTGAAGAGCTGATAGGATCATCGTGATAGAAGTCCACTACCTTCAGTTCTCCGTCAGGGGCCATTTTGAGGCGTTTGACCTCGTTAGTTAGCTCCTGCATTAGCTTTTTAGTGTCAGCCCAATCTTGGGCACTAGGTGATATAACCGGTTGGGGATTTTGTATGGTGTATAGATTATATTGTTGGATAGTGGGTTGGAAGGTGGAAAGTTGTGTAGTTGGAGGCTGTACTTGCAGGACATTTAGAGTGGGTGGTACTAGGGGTGGCACATTGTAGGCAAGGGGTTGTTGTTGTTGTGGTTGTCCTTGAGGGATGTTGGCCGGTGGAATTATATGAGGTGGTATGTTATAGTGAGGGGGTTGATGTGATTGAGCACCAATCGTTGCCCATTGCATGGTCATGTTTTGTGTAGGAATCCCCTGAACTTGTTGGGTTACAGTGGTGAAAGGGGGTCCGTGGGTTTGGATCTGGGGGATATAATGAGCGGACGTAGAAGCCGGTATCACATGCGGCATCCTGATCACTCGGGGTGTGGAGGTTGCTCCTACATTATTTTGAGGGGGTTGTACTTGCAAGGATGGGGCTATGGTTGCAACGGGGAGAATAGCAAGAGGAAGTGTATCGAGTTGCGAGTCGGTTGCAGGAGGAATATGAATAAGTGCGGATGATTCTTGTTGAGGTATTTGTGCTTGGGTGAATCTAAATGGTTGAAGGGACTTAATTTTCCCTGTGGCTGGATGAAATAACCGGTTGACATAGGTTTGTGGACTAAGAGTATGGTACGAATCTTCATGCTAGGATTGGGCTGTGAAGTCATCCTCCTCTTCCTGTTGAGGATTTACTACAGGCTGATCTAGAGACTAGCTCCTTTGCAGGAGGAGTTGTGAGATGAGCTCAGAATAAGGCTCTAGAAGAGGGATGATATCGTACAAGGAAGGAATGAACTCTTGTCCTCCCCTATAGAAAATTTTGTATTGCCTCTTAACTTCCATTTCGGCTCGGTCCACGGCTAGGCCAGCTTGTATTTTCACGCATATGAAATTATACTGGTCTTGAGTTATAATGTTAGAAGATGGGTTCCTCCCTTGCAATCTAAGAAACTGGCGGGGCGCCACTGTGGGTTGTACCACGGGCTGTTGAACGGCCATGGTGCCTACAAGGTCCATGACTAGCATGGTTGTAGCGTTGGAGTTTGCGGTGTTCATGATGAACAGTTGAGAATGTGACACAGTGAAGGGATATGAAACTATTATACCTAGTGCGGCATAAACCTACGTTCGTGGTGTATAGCATATAGACTGGGTCTCAGCATATAGGCTTCAACGACCAGTGTATAATGACAGCGTATAGGTATACAGCGTATAGTAGCAGCGTATATGCTAAGTAGCGTAGACGGAGTCTACAGCATAGAGTGTGCAGCGTATGCTGAACAGCAGCGTAGACGAGTCTACGGTGTAGAGAGTGTAGCATGAACGGAATGGCGTAGACGCTAGGAATTTTGCAGACAGGGTCGACGTAAACTCAGCAGCATAGACGCTGGACAGCGTAGACACTAGGAAGTTTGCAGACAAGGTCGGCGTAAACTCAGCAGCATAGATGCTAGGAAATTTGTAGATAGGGTCGGCGTAAACTCAGCAGCGTAGACGCTGGGAGTTCTGAAGACAGTAAGTTTTAAGCAGTTTAGGCCCTCCTTCTAGCGCTAATTTTTGTACTGTCCGAAATTGTCGATCTTCGACTGGAAGGAAACAGAGACCTGGAGATCTCCAGACATGCACAAAAGACCCTACCTTTTCTTGAGGGCAAGCTGGAATTGACGAAGGCAGAGTACCTTGAGTGGTCTGCACGCGGATTAGGCAAGGATTTTCCCAAACGTACACCGAGATGCTATATGCTAGGTTATACGTAAATGACGTAATAGATGTAAAACGAAATGTAAACAACGTAACTGCTGTAAACAGAGCGTAAACGTACAAGGGCGTAAACAGTAAATATGCAACAATTAATGAAAAAATATAACAGATTTTAGGAAGAAAATGTAACAATGTTATTGNTAATGAAAAACTATAACAGATTTTAGGAAGAAAATGTAACAATGTTATTGTAGAATGAGAGTTACAATGCACCGGTCTAATGCAGTTGTGGCTTTGACACAAGACAAACGAATAGCTGAGGTGGGTGCAGGGATGATTTTGTGCTGGTTCGAACTACAGGCACAGCGTAAAGGCTGTATACTCAGCGTGCGGGGTAAGTTCCAGTGTATAGGATTTTCTACTCTGGTTGGTAGTGTCTCTGTTTTTCTCTTTGGTTTGCTCAAATTTGCCAACCCCGATTTAATGAAAAATTGGGGTTTTTATACAGGTTTAGTCGTTAGACTCGGGTTGGGTGACACGTGGCACATTGACCGAGTGCGAAAGAATAAAATTTACAAGTGTAGAATATGCTGCATCTACTGGGCGTATATACTGGGCATATACGCTGTATCTGGTGGGCGTAGACTCTGGGCGTATACACTGTGGATGCTTGCCGGGCGTATACACTGGGCGTATACATTGTCGATGCCTATTGGATGTATACGCTGGGCATATACGCTGTGGATGCCTGTCGAGCATATACGCTGGGCGTATATGCTGTGGATGCCTGCCGGGTGTATACGTTGGGTGTATATGTTGTGGATGCCTTCCGGGTGTATACGTTGGGCGTATACGCTGTGGATGCTGGGCGTATATGCTGTGAATGCTGGGCATATACGCTGGACATATAGGATGTACATACTCAGTGTATAGACTCCAGAATGCTTGATGTCAATGCCTGATGATTGTTCTTTTCATGTAAGTTGATGCTTTGTACCAAATTTTGCTCTGTAGTGCTATTTCCATGCCGTCTTCGGGGATTGCAAGCTGGGTGTATACGCTGGGGATGTGTACGCTTGGGCATATATGCTGGGTGTATACGCTGAGAATGTAAGCTTGGGCGTATACGCTGAGAATGTATACTTAATGAAGACTAAGTATCTTGATCTCCAAAGTTGCCATGTTTGATAGTAGATGTTGTCGTGGTCATCGGTGGGTCCCAAGGAACTACTTCTCGTTGAGTCCAACTTTACTTGAAGCTGTCTGTGGGGCCCTCAATCTTCAGTCATGGTGGGGGAACATCATGACTTAGCTTGATTCTTGTTGGAAAAGTACTAAGCCCAAAATTTTGTGGTGTTTCACCTAGGCTACTATCGCTAATTCTAGACACCGTTTCTGAGCAGGCTGCTAGCTGTTCAGACTACTTTGGTCAGCGGGCGAGTTGGTACGGAACTCGCCCATGCCTAAAGTAGAAAATTTACCGAAATCGGCTGTCCTAGACTTAGAACATGCTTTTCCCAATGGACTGCCGTGGTGCTGTGCAGACTACAAGAGCCTGGTGAAGCCAGGATGATCCCGCATTTTCTTTTAGGGTGTTTCATTAGCCCCTCTTTCTCGATGTCTGGAGAATAGGTTCAATGGACATCGGCAAAGAATACGAAACACTGCAGCAAGCAAAACGCTGAGGCTATCGCTTAGTGAGTACTGAGACGTTGCCTGGCTGTGCTCGAGGGTGTTGCGTTGGTGCTGTAGAGGTTAAGGCAGAGAGCAGAGATGATGTTTAGCCGAGTCCTTCATCGAAGTGCTCTAAGGGGCTCGTTTGCATTTTCATATCTGGCTGACGCTATTTTTCAACCTCCCGCAAGCGGGTGTCCCCTCCGTAGGATGAGCTGTATTACATCCACAGAGGGTCTTAACTTGCCTATCGGAGCCTTCCACACGGTGAGCTGCGTTATGCACGTGTCAGAATTTGCACTCTCAAAAAACCATGCTAGTCGAGGCACTCACTTTGTGACGTTGTAGCCTTTGCTGGTGTAGAGGGATGCGTCTGCGGGGACAATGTCTTGCAGGTTGCTGGCATTATTATTACCCTTGGGCACCATTGTTGGTGTGAGATGCCCAAAGCGGGGAGGCCAGCAGCGATCTTGGCAGCACTGTCGACGGAGGGAGCTATTCCCCAGGGCATCGGGGGCGCAGATGCACTAGGATCCCTGTCAAAGGCATGCATGCTGAGTTCAGCTATGGGATTAGCTACCACATAGCTGAACACTGTGCGAGCCGCAACCTTGAAGGGGAATAAAAGTGCAACAATATTGTGGCTAGGCCACAATACTGTCAACAACTCAGAAGCAGGAACGAGCCTGGGAGTTACCATTTGGGTAGTGGGCCGTAGCGGTGGTAGGTTCGAAGGGCCCATGTGACATCGTACGACATCTTCAAAGGGTCAACATGACACTAAAAATGGTGGCGTGTATGCCCCAGACCGTGTTTTCCTTGCATCGGGAACTGCGTCTTGGAGCGGCGATGTCCCACCCGTGTGCTGGTATCATGCTCTTTCATTTGACATATATTCGATGATGATGCCTGTTGAGGATGCAACACGAACCCAGTTTAAGGTCTTGGTAGACTGGGTGCTAGTTTAGGATCCTAGTGGACCACTGTGCTAGTTTGAGGTCCCAGTAGATCGTACATGCTAGTTTTACGTTGTGGTGGACGTGCGATGCTAGTTTATAGTAATAGTGGACTAATAGTGCGAGTTTTATGTCATGGTGGACTGTTGCTCCCATTTTACCACCGTAACAGATGCTGTTTGGTGCTGCTAGTTTATTGTCATTGCGGATGCTGACTGGCGCGGCTGCCAGTTTATCGTCGTAGTGGACAGTGGAGTGTGCTATCATTGCACCTTAGATGTAGTATGTCTTGAGGTACATGTGGTTCACTGGGTTGGTGAATTCATTGCCATCCATGTTCGCTAGTTTGAAAGCTCCATTCCCGAAGGCTTTAGCAACCACGTAAGGCCCTTCCTAGTTGGCTGAGAATTTACTCACGTGCTCATGGACGGACTTGAGGATGAGATCTCCCTTCTGTATTGACCATCAATGTGAGTCTGCATGGTGCTTTTGCCATTTTCTATCCTGATAGTGCTCGATCCATCTTAGTGTCTGTGCGCGTTCTTCCTCCACTTAGTCGAGGTTGATGGCTCATGATTCGTTGTTCTGGGCTTCACTCATGACGTTGGATAGGATCATCCGAAGTGAGGGTACCTGTAACTCAAGAGGTAACATAGCTTCAAATCTGTAAACGAGACTATAAGGGGTCTTACTTGTTGCGGTTCTGCAAGTCGTTCAATAGGCCCAAAGGACATAGAGTATTTGATCATGCCACCGCCTCTTGCTATTGCTAAGCATCCGCTTCAGTAAGTTGATGATGGACTTATTTGTAGCCTCCGCCTGTCTATTCGCTTGCGGATAGTAAGGGGAAGAAAATGATTGTTTAATGCTTGGGTTTCCTTACTGCTAAACTATGGTCCATTGTTGGTCACAATAGTCATCAGAAGCCCAAACCTAGTCACAATGTTATTGAGGATGAAGTGGAAGATTTGCTAGGATATCGTTTTCCTCAGAGGAATAGCTTCCACCCACTTAGTAAAATACTCTGTGGCAGTGATAATGAAGCTATGCCCCGCGAAAGACTTAGGCGTGATGGACCCTATGAGGTCTATTCCCCATCGTTGAAAAGGCCACGTAATTTGTGTAGGGTGTAGGTCTATAGGCGTTATGTGTATGAGATTTGCATATCTCTGACATGTGTCACATGTCTTGACTTTCGATAGGCAGTCGTTCTCCATGTAAGGCCAATAATACCCTAGGTGTATGATCTTCGTTGTCATAGCCCTAGGTGCTATGTGTCCACCGCATAGCCCTTCATGAACCTCATTAACTACCTTCTGTGCCTGCTCACCACCCACGCACGCTAGCAATATCCCATTGTAGGACCACCGGCATAGGATGTCACTTCCTATGAGCACGTATTGCCCGGCGTGTTTGCGGATTGCATCTCTCTGGCCCAATGTCAATCCACCCAGAAGTTCACCATGCTGAAAATATGCTTTAATGTTATCATACCATTCCAGGGTGTTTGCAGCGTCAATAGACACCATGTGTTTTGCTCGAGTGATAAGTTCTGCGCATTCTATGATCACAGTGGGCTGGTTCGCCAAGGAATGTGATGTGATGTTTAACGTGAGGGTAGCTAAGGCGTCTGCTATTCTGTTCTCACTGCGTGGCACATGTTGCACATCAGTGGTCACGAATTGTTTCAATAAAACCTTTGAGAGGTTGCAGTAGGGTTGCAGATATGTAGCCTTGCAGGCGTAAACTTCAGTGATTTGATTCACAACTAGTTGTGAATCTCCCCAGATCGCTAGGTGTTGTACATGCAGTGCACAGGTAGTTAAGAGGCCTTTGAGTAGCCCCTCATATTCCGCCATGTTGTTAGTGCATGGGAATGTGAAGCGATAAGCGGACGGGTACATTTCCCCAGAGAGGAATGTGATTATGGCAGTGGCGCTACCTCCTTGCATGGTTAAGGCACTGCCGAAGTGTAAGGTTGCCTCAAAATGTGGTGGGACGATGGCGAAATTGCTTACGTATTCATCTGGGAACTCGGGGTCGATGACCACCTGGTCATCAACTGGTGAGGCCGTAAGTTGGGTCACTATGGCTTGGCCTATTGTCGATGATTGGCTCACATAGCGTAGATCAAATTTTGCAGTTATGGCCTTCCATTGGGCTATCCTGCTACCTTCGTATAGGTTGCCAGTGATAGCCCGGAGTACATTGCTTTTGCAAATGATGTTGGTTGTGCTGCGGAATAGGTAGTGTCGCCACCTTTTGAGCTCAAACACTAAGGCTAGGCAATTCCTTTCCACCTCATTGTATTTTTCCTCATATGATATTAATGCATGGCTCAGGTAATACACTGGTATCTCAAATCCATCATCCCGCTTCTGACATAGCAGTGCTGCTATGGATGCATCAGGGGTGGCGAGGTATATGAAGAAGGGCTTGTCCCTCTGCGACGGGTATACTATTGGTAGGTGGGAGAGTTCTTTCTTCAAGTTGTCGAAGGCTTGTTGACATTGGACTGTCCACTTGAAGTCAACCCCTTTTCTCAGAAAATGTTGCATGGGGTGTAACTTATCGGTCAATCTTGCTATGAACCTTCGAATTAATTGCACTCTGCCTTGTAGACCACATAACTATTTTAGGTTTGTGTGGGGGGCACTAAGTTGACGATAGCTTTGACTTTGTCTGGGTCCACCCATATTCCAGCCTCTGATACTACAAACCCTAACATGCACCTGGTCTTTACTCTGAAGACACATTTCTTAGGATTAAGATGCAAATCGTGCCTTTGACAGCACTTGAGGACTAACTCTAGGTTGCGCGGGTGACGGGCCGCCTCTTTGGACTTAACCACTATATCGTCTACGTACTTGAGGACTAACTCTAGGTCACGCAGGTGATGGGCCACCTCTTTGGACTTAACCGCTATATCGTCTACGTAATCATTTAACGTTTCTAGGATGTGGTTACTGAAAATGTATGTCATGGCTCGCTGGTATGTTGCCCCAGCATTCTTGAGCCCAAAGGGCATCATGGTATAGCAGAAGGTTCGCTATGGAGTCATGATGGTTGTTGATAGCTGGTGTTCTGGGTTGATGTGGATTTGGTTATATCCAGAGAAGCCATCCATGAAGGATAGCAAAGCATGCCCAGCCATGGTGTTGATGAGTTGATCGATGTTTGGTAGTGGAAAGTTATCCTTGATCGTTGCGTTGTTCAAATCTCAGAAATCTATACACATTCGTATCCCTTCTATTTTCTTTGAAACCACAATGATGTTGGACACCTACTCTAAATAGTCAACTGCGTGGATGAAGCCTACTCGGTATAACTTAGTGATTTCCTCCTTCACGGCTAGCGCAATTTATGGCTTAATTTTAAGCGCCTTTTGCTTGAATGCCTTCACGTGGGGGTCTAGGACGATATTATGCTGAATCAACCATGGATCTAGACCTGGCATATCTTCATAGGACCATGCAAAGACATCAACATGTTCTTGCAAGGTTTTAACTATGCCCTCATCTATTTGTGTGTCTAGTAGAGAGCTAAGTCTTAATGTCTTTACCTTCCTTCTTTTAGAGGTTATGGGTATCTCGATAAGCGAATCCTCAGTTACATCTCTGGCCTCCAAATCTAGGACATGGACTAGGTGTTTGGGAAAATCTGGGGGTGCTTCTAAGGTTGCTATCGTATCGATTACAACTGACTCCCAGTTGATCGTGTCGGGGTTTAACTACCTTGGAAGCTTGCCCTATGGCCCTGTTAATATTAGAGGCATGGACAGGGCATGGTGGGTTTCCATTTCTTGCTTAACCTTCCATCACAAGATGAGAGCTTGGGTAAGGATCACCAAAGATTGTGTAGAACGCAAATCTGCAAAACAACATCGAGATGTGACTTGCTAAATAAGGCGATGTAAAGATTGAGGGTTTGCTTGCTTAGGGTCATGGCGTACCACCCAGGCATAGGGATCTAGGATAGTTGAAGACATAGACATCATTGATCTAAATTGCGAAGTTGTATATGGATGCCGAATCATTAGTTTAAATGTCATTTTGTGTTGCCATATTCTGACATGCAAAGTCTTGCTGCGATAAATAATGATAAAAGAGATAGCATTGCGAGTATGAGACATATCAGGCAGTTAATGCAGGAATGAAGGCACGAAACTATTAGGGACTATGCTATCCTTATGTCGAGACGCACTAGGTGATTGCTGACTCAAGAAGCGTAATTACTTCGTTTGATGTCATTGCAGGCTGTGGCCGTTACTAGTTGAAATTGCTGTCTTTGAGCCTTAGGGAATGCAATCATGCCGGGTTTGTTGGCCTAAGGTCTTTTCAGACCTTCAATCGAAAACAAATATTATCATATTATTTTTATTTTTAGAAGTCCAGTAACTAACTTGGAGCATGCCGAGGTTTAAATGCTAATAGTGTTGTGATGTGGTGGCGAGCATGCTATGCCGCCCACCACCCCCTACCTTAATTGGAGAGAGAGAAAAGAAGTTTCCCCATTTTGCTATTACTGCCATAAATAGGGGTTGAATCCTGGTAATCTCATTGTTTTTGCTCTAGAAGCACATAATCCTTGTCGAAGCACTTTGGCGATTTCGGGATGTGGAGTCACTGTGTGAATCCATATTAAGGCGAATTTCTAAGGCGAAGGTCATAGATCTGCTAGCAGGGCTATGGCTCCCAAGACTTAGTTGGTGCTCGTGAAGCTCGGGGAGGCAAAGAAGGCCTTGAGACGTGGACCATGGGTGCGCGTTCCAGCGCAGGAGGGCACACTATTGACCCAGTGAGTTTTATATGTCTCTTCCATTCCTTTCTCCGTGCACCTTCTACCCTTTTCTGCTCTAGTTTTATGTCTCATTTATTTTGCTACTGGTATTTTTTGTCACTGCGTCATTTTGGCTTTGGTGCTGTCGCGGTCTTGCTTTCTTTCATTCATCACTATTGTGCAAGGGTCTCGTTGTGGTTACATGCAAGGCCATTACTACTGCGGCTGTTGCAATGGCTGCGAGACCAAGGTCCTTTAAACTGCTAAATTGTGAAACCTTCAGGAGGGGGTTTAGTTACGTATGACGTAGGCGTGTGTTCTGTTTGGGTTTGCTATTAGTTATCTTATTGCTACGCCAAGTTACTTGTATGTTCTTGCTACGCTACGCTTTTGCATCTTTGTTGTGTTATGATGAACAGGGATCATGCTATGCATCACTTATGGTCAGCTAGGCGTTGCTACGTTGTGCATGTATTATGTTGATATTTGATGTCACTATCTGCTGTTTCTGTTATGCAGGGTAGGGCCAAGGTCTAGATTGATCGTTTTGGATCTAGAAGGAGTCTTGTGTCATGTAGGCGGGCCTATGGCTAACATTCCCTCTCCCTTGATACATTTGGGAGATTGAGTGGTTTGGTTTAGGGATGGGGTGCGAGACTTCTTGCAATTCCTCCTCAGCCAGTTTAGTCTTATGGTTTGGTCCTTCTCGGATGAGATGTGGGCGTTCGGCATGATAGAGGCTTTGCTTTTAGGGGAAAATCGAGGCATCTTGAGATATCTTTTTGATGATGAGACTTTAGTTAGGTCGAGAGGAGGGTCTTCCCCACACTCCATAGGGTTGAGGTGCTTGGCTTGGATTTGGGACATGCCAGAATACTAGTGTTATCATCCCTTCAACACGTTGTACCTCGCACGCCATATGGCGACGTATTTTCTGAACCCATAGGGGACTGTTTACTATGTTGGCGGGTGAGTTTCACGTATTTATTTTGTTGTGCAACATTGGTTATGCTTGGTCGAGTGTTAATAGCGTGCACTTGTCATCAGGTTCTATCTTAATGATGACAGGGTTTATGATCAGCCAGATGAATTGGCCACGACACAACTAGCTCTATAGGAATTTGCCTCTGCCAAGAGCCTGCGAGCGGGCATGATTGCTCTTTGTGGGGAAGGATACCATTCCCACCTACGCATGCTTGCCTCTTTCTACAATAATTTTAGGATGAAAGGTTGGCTAGACAAGGAGTATAGGGAACCTTTTAAGCAAGTTACACTCGAAAAAATCTTAGCAGCTAAACTCCCACTATTCCCCTCACCGTATAGGCCTGGTGGGTTAACAAGAGGGTGTCATTTTTTTAAGGTATGCTTTGTGATTATTGCCGTAGGAGCAAAGAAGCCCCGCGAAGTGATAGTGGTGACTACTAGAAGGAAAGGGGGGAACATCTACTTCAAATACGGTGAGGTATTAGCAAGCAAGATCTGGTTGGAATGAGGGGCTCCGGGCCCCTTGCTCAGAAGAATCTAGATGGCTGGGCTTATGGATTTGTTTATGGCACCGAATTCGGGCATTCCTGCTGCTGAGATGCTTTCCCTAGTCAATTCCTTTTCTGGGTAGGTGAGTCGCTTTTGCACATACGTGCAGGGTGTGCGGGTGGTCATTGACATCAATGATCAGCTATTTGCAAATTTGTTTGGCATTCCTAATGATGGCACCGATGTGATGTCGAAGGGTAAGCAAGAGTTGATCCTCCATAAGCTGCATATTGAGGAGTGGCTAAGGCTCACCAAGGAGTGGAAAGGGTTCCCTATGGAAAAGCTTAAGGACAGTCCTGCCATGGGGATATACCCAATCTTTTGTGCTCGTGCATTCCCTCAACTGCTCACCCAAGGAAAGGTCTTGGGGATTGAGAAGGCTTGGGTAATGCAAGAAGTCATGGAGGAAGGGGCCCGTTATAACTGGGCTGAATTCCTGTGTAATGGCTTGCAAGGCAGGATTTTGGGGCTTTGTGAGTAAATAGAGTCTAGTTCTAACATACACTATGCCTTCTACATTGGCTGTTTAAAGTGCTTTTTGAAGTTCCTATGGGTCTAGGAGGATGGGGTCTGGTGCAAGCTGAATCATGACCAGATCCCCAAGCCGTGGATTCGATAGGTCTTTCAGACCATGCAAGCCTAGGCTCCCCCGGAGGTGGTTAGGGATTCATTTTCTATAATGACTAAAGGTCTGATGGTTCGTAGCGCTTGCAGCCAGGACAGCATAGGGGAGACTCCCCCTACCATACTTGGCAATGTGACCCAGGGTGATCATCTTATGGCTGAGGCTGTTCCTATGGAGTTGCAGAGAAAGAGACCTTCCCCTGCTAAGGAGGGCCCTCATGAAGAGAAGTGAATATGCAGTTCAAGTTACGATGAATGTAACCCCCCATTGGTGAGCATTTAGAATGCCAACTATTCCATGCTTAGCTAAGTGATGCTTTGTGGCATGGTATCAGTTTTGATTTAATCAACTTTGAGTTTTGAGGAAACTTCCCCGAGTTGTGCTAACCACGATCTTCCCAAGATTAGGTTAAACCTAGGCATTTCTTTGACTACAATGAATGTTGCATCCATGGGGAGCTCATTCCATGCTACGAAGTTTACATGAACTGTGCCTTTTACCAGGACACGTGCCTCGTTGAAGGACCGTAGGCACGACGTCGTTGTTGGTTTGATCTAGTCGACCAACCCCAGTTTCTCTATGATAGGCAAAGAGATGATGTTTGTGGTTGTCCCATCATCAACATGCATCCTTCGGATTCGGTACTGACCGACCCAAATTGTGATGAAGAGAGGCACCGTAGTTACCTGGCCCTTTTCGGGATCTTCCTTAAGGGCTTTATTGCTGAAAGTTAGTGGAGGTGTGGACTCCATGGGTATGGAGGGGAGTATGACTGAGTGGATCATTTTCTCATCTTCTGGCATGTTTTCATCGATCGGGATTGCCATTAACATGCATACTAGAGCCTTGCGGTGAGGGGTGGATACCATGACTAAGTCGTATAAGCTTATTGTGGTATTTTTCTGCCTTAGGGTTTGCCCAACCTAGGTTACGACATTCAAGAAGTCTTGGACGCTCGTCTGTTTGACACCCTCCTCCTCGATTCGTCCTAGAAGATGAATCTCCCGAGGGGAGACGACCCTAGACCCAGGTTCACATTTTCGGTAATAGGATGTCATAGGTTGTGTGCTTGCGTCGACCATCGTCCTTGGTGATGAAGGTGTAAATTTGAAGGGCAAAGGCGTGGTTTTAGAGATGCTTTTGATGGTATTCCTCTTCTGCGCCTCGCCCATTGCTGCATGGGATGGGGGCTGTCGAAGATGCTGGCCTCTTGATGATGAATGGAGCTAGAGCTATTAGTAGATAAGGTTGCACGACCCTGCCAATGGGTGGTGTAGAGGTAGATGCTCGTGGTGGGACTTTCAGTATGAAGGGCAATTGCGGACTTGGACTAGCCATTGGTGGCATGGGCATACTATGCTGAGGCACTCGAATGATAAATGGTTGGAAGGGTAGTGTGGGATCATTGTCAATACCAATGGTGTTGATTATGTAACCGGTGTTGTTGGCGTTGAGGGGGTCGGTATAGACATACATGGATTGGTTTTCAGGACATACCGGGCTACTTTCATCTAGCACCAAATGCCCTAGGTCAATCAATATTTGGATGTCATCTTGCAACAATAGATAATAATCCATGGTATGACCACATAGTTGATGGTAGTCACAAAACCTGTCCAGCCTAAAACCTTTAGGGATTGGAGGTTCATTTAGTAGGGCTAAAGTGGGATTTCTAAGGAGCTCGCAGTAGCATTGATGTCTCATGTTTGCTTCCTATGACATCCATTTGTGTTGAATGTATCCCACTGCCAACAGTTGCTTCAGGAGTTCTAAAGGTTTGAGGGGCAGCAGAGTATATTTTGAACGATCTTTACATTCGAAATTAGGTTTAGTGTATGTAGATGTCTCTTGTGCAGGGGCAGTGGGTTGTAATGCTTGGCCCAGCTTAGGCCCTGAGTCGGCTGTAGGTATGGTCAATTTCTTGTTATTCTTGTTTCCGCTATTGCTGTGCTTGGGCTTATCCTCAACTGCCACAACGACCACCATGATCGTTGGGGCCTTACCTTTGTCCTTCTTTGCAAAACTATTCCTATAAGTGACATAAGCTGGGTCTTTACTTGCCTTGGCTGCGTCTTGTATGCTTTTCGTCTAAGCGAAAGCTTGATTAAGTGAGCGTGGAGCAAGGTAATATAGGTTTGACTTGATGAAGTCATTCACTGCAGCCTTAAAGATGGCTAACAAATGAGCCTCCGCGATAGGTTCACGGATTTCGTTAAGGGTTGCACTCCATCGTTGAATGAATTTTTGGATGGGTTCTAGTGGGTCTTTCTTCACACTCATCAGCTGATCCAGCATGGTTTCTGGCTTCAAGTTATACTTGAAGCGTGTTACAAACTGGGTTAAGATTTCTTCCAAAGTTAAAATGGATGAACGTGGCAACGCACGATACCAATCTAGGGCTTTCCTGGCTAGGGACATGGCGAAGACGCGAATGATCATATGTGGCCATTATTGTAGCAACAAAGACTCTAACCAAAAAGTGATGAGATGTGTGTTGGGATCTCCTTCTCCATCATACTTTGTGAAGTGTTGGAGGGACATCCTAGGTGGTAATATCAAGGTAGGGATTGCAGGGTTGACGGGGTTGTCTCGGTAAAAGTCCATGACTCGTACCATATCAGACCCAACAACTTTTAGGTGTTTTACTTTCTCGGTTAGGGTCTGAATAAGCTAAAATGCTTGGTCTAGACATAGGGATGTTGTAGATGGCTAAGGGATTGTAGAGGAAATCCCCACAGGTGGCATGGTAACGGTGGCAATTTGACCCATCGGCTGTGCCGTTGGGGCCGCCCCTACTAAAGGTGTTGTTTGCATTGTCCACCATCTGGTGTGTGGCATCATCGGAGTGGTAATAATAGGTTGAGCTATCAGGTAGGCTGTTTGGATCATCAACAAGACCCCCCATGGCCCTGCACCAAGTTGTGCCATTTGGGGAATCGAGTAGACCTGAGGGCGAGTGTAATGAGACATCTGCGACGGTTGCGGAATAGACGAGGAAGTGAACAGAGGCCACCACATGGATGGGCTTGGGCCCATCATAGTGGGTGGGAAGGTCACATATGTAGGAATTGGTATGGGAGTTAGGTGTGGTTGTAGAGTAGGTACGGTGTGGACATGTGGTAGAGTAGCCATGATAGGTGTGTTGTGTGTTGCAGTAGCGTTCTGATAAGCGGCTTGCGGTGGCATAGTTGCTGCGGGTGCAACCGGGCGAATGGGGTGATGAGGTGTTGGGAATGTAGCATGGCTACCCACTGTAGTGGCAGTTGTAGACTATTGAATCATAGGCATGATGGCAAAGGGGGTGGCCACAGGTAGCTGGTTGGCCCAGAAGCACTAGGTAGGCAGGACAGGAATGGGGTTGGCTAGGCCTCCCTCGTCCAATTGGGAATCGAGTTCCTCTTGCCCATCTTGAAAGACGTCATCCTAGTTGGACGCTATGTATTTTTTCTCCCTAAGCCTTGTCAACTGGATTAGTTGATCTAGCATCCTTTGGTTCGCTTGTGTTAAAGGTAGGGAAATGCCCTGGTTAGGAACGAATTCCTCCTCGTTGCAGTAAGTGAACTCGAAGCTATGTTTTTCTTCGAGTTCGTGTAAATCTAAGGACAGGTTAGCTTGCACCTTCATGCAAAGAAAATTATAATGCTCATGTTACTGGGCTAGGCCTTGAAGTCCTTGGTTTTGGATCCTGAGAGACCAGCGTGCTTCTAGGTTTGGATTCAACCATTGTTCGACACTAGTAGTGCCTCGGGTTGCGAAGGGCACCTCCATGTTGGAAATATCGACAGCGGTGGAGGATGAAGTCATCGTTAAGTAAATTATTATGTGAAAATGCTAGAAAGATTATGCAAAAATGCTGTAAAATGTGGAAGAACAGAAGGATTAAAAAAATGAAAATGGATGGCTTTTCGTCTTGCAAGATCTCGGAGGGACCGTCAAGCCGACCGACCAGCGCCACACAAGACGGAAACAACCTCAAAGGGTGTCACATTTTCAACTGTGCTAGCTAGGGTGTAGGGCACATGTAGGAATATTGTAGAAGGAGAAAGTTAAATCACCATCAGAAGGCCTATTGTCTCATAGGATCCTGGAGGAACTGTCGAGGCGATTGATCCACACCACACGATGCACAAACAACCGCAAAGGGTGTCGAGTTTATGCCAATGCAAGTCGGGGTGTGGAAGGCATACGAGACTACCATAAGATGAGCAAATTAACTAGCAACTAGGTAAGTTTCCTATCTCATAGGATCCCTAAGGGACCATTGAGGTGACCGGTTTGTGTGGCATGGAATGAGGTACAGAACGTAGGCCAGACAACCATAGGATGGGTAAGCTAACTAGCGATTAGTTAGGTTTTATGTAGTATGCATGCAATACGATTATAGAATGAGCTAGTTAACTGGCGATCATAGGCCTTGTGTTCTGTGGGGCTCCAAAGGAACCGTCGGGGCGATCGATCTACGCCGCACAGAACGTAAACAACCGCAAGAGGGTGTCGCGTCTATGCTTGTGTGTATCAGGGTGCAGAAGGCTCATAGAACTACCGTGACATGCGGCAAAGAAACCAATCTCACCCTCCTTCTAGTGCTAGAAAACTATAGTGATCGAAAACGTCAGCGGCTGGAAGAATGCCAAGGTCGGCAGACACAACAGTACCAACCTCGTGCCCGTGGGAGGGCGGTGCTGGGTGTGTGCGAACACAGGGTGTCTTGAATGGTCTGGTCCATCAGACAGGGACTTACATCGGCGTCAATATATCCTTTTGCAATATAAACTATATGAGTTGCGAGATGGTGCTTATGGGTAATTATAGCAGGAAAAGAAAGGGACTAAAAAACTGCAACAACGATGCAAAATAGTGAATAAACGTAAGTGTGAAAATGATATGAGACGATGCTTGAAGGTAAACAAAATAGAAATAATACAAGGAAGCTAGAAAGTAAATAAGAAGTAACATAAGGTACAGTTAGGAACATGCATCACTTCAGAGCTACAAATCTGTCTGGTCAGGGGGTGGCACAATCGGCTGCACGATGCAACGGAGTGCAGAAAGTTCTGAGAGTGACCAAAGTGTGCCGGGAAATAGGAATAGTTGTGCACTTGGGCACAAACTTCACGTATATACAATGCGAGTAGGATCCTACCAAGGTGATAGAATGAGACCCCGGACTTTATGCCAACCAAGAGAGGTTCCTTTTATAGATTGCTGGCCTCTCCTTTTCTTTCCCTTATTGTGAGATTGCAGGTATTTCTCTTTGCTTGTTTCAATCAAGGAGACTCCCCTTTTTTTTTTTTTTGCAGAACCTTTTTGTGAAGTTTGATAGGCTATTTATAGGGCTAAAGGTAAGCAAAGGTGATCGTTTGAATACTACGTTGTTGCAGACTTGCGCCAACTTACTGGCGTTACTTGAACCATTTGTGACCGTTGAGTTTGCAAGACCATCGTGATGCGAGCAATAACTGCGATCCTACTACATCATGACTACGCTGCCAGCTCCTAGAGGCATGTGCCATTTGTTCGATTGAGGTGGAGTGCATTGATGTTGCACGGTCACCTGCTTGCCGCACTGTGTTTTGCGATGTGGCTTGCTTATCATGGCGTAGCACCTTGCTGTGTGTTTTGCCGTACGTCATATACTTGCCCATGCCTAAAGTAGAAAATTTACCGAACCGGCCATCTTGGACTCATAACGTTCTTTTTCCGATGGACTGCCATGGTGCTGTGCAGACTGGAAGAGCCTAGTGAAGCAAGGATGACCCCGCATTTTCTTTTAGGGTGTTTCACTTATAATGCCTACTTGTAACAAATAAAATTTTGCAAAAATATTTGAGCACAATTCTACCAATCTACTCCTAATTTCCTCCAAATAGAAAGTTCCATAAGAAGACTAGAAATAGAGCAAGACTTAATGGACTTAGAAAGAGCAAGAAAAGAAAGCAAAATTGCATGAAATCTCAAATATTTAAGTAAGATAAATTAACATTAGGAAACACTTCATAATGAAGCTATTCTTGGTTCAATAACTACAAATTGTCCAAAGATTTTGAGTTCAATAAGCAATTTCATAAAGAAAATTTTATTATACTACCAAAAATTGCTACATAAACTACAATGTACGAGTCTCTATTTTGGCTATTTAATAGTTTTCAAAGCTTGCATTCAATATATCTTTTAAAAATTTGACAATTTCTTGATTGAAATACTATGGTAATAAACTTTAAAAATTTAGAAGCTATTTCAGTCCCATCAAAATTCCAAAGATTTTGCTAGATTATCTAGCTCAAAATAGGAAATTTCATTAAGACATTACTATTGAAGAGATCTTGAGGCTTTTCAACAACATCAGGTCTTCTTTGGCTAATCTTAATAGGATTCTAATATTGGAAAAAATAAATAAAAATAGAGCTATAATAGCAACCTAGGGTAAATCCCAAAATTAAATGCTAAGCATGATACTATCTAAATCATTAGCTAAGTAACTAAAACAAAATGGGAAGGAATGAACTCATAGGATTAAAATAAAGTAGCCAAATTGATGTCTTTAGCAAGCCATTTTACAAGTAATCTTCAATTGTCCTTCTTCCAATATTCATCCTCCCTTTTCATTCTACCCTTGAAGCCCCTTTTATAGTGACTTTAGGATAGTTACAATCATCATGAAAAGTTGAGGTGGATTACAAATATCTAAGGGATGAATTTATAATTACCCTAGAAAGTTGTAAATTCTAAGAGAATTTTAAGTTATGATTGGCAAGTGTCTCATGAGAAATAAAAAATATCAAGGGAAAATAGTTATAACTTCTTATGAAAGTTATATTTATCCCAAAAATAAAATTATATTTATCTAATGCTCGTAAATCATTCCTTTTCATACTATAAACCTTACTCCTTTTACATGTATACAAGATTTACATTTTGTAATATTTTTTTAAAAAAATATCACTATTAAGGTTGCGTAACCTTAATACTGTGTTCAACATGTTTGCATATGATGTCTGAGCATTTGAGAGAAGTATAGGTCCCATGGCCATCTTGCCACATGCAATGCCACTTTATTCTCACATAAACAAAAATAATGCTACCATTTGTCATGGTTGCCCTTTTTCTGCTAACACTTGCTATTATTTCTAGGTTCCTTTCTAGTAGAGTTGTCATTTTTTATGCCAATGATGTTGAACTTAGCAATCATAGGTGCTTTGCCGCTGTCACAGCAGCATCATCCGCTACCATGTGCTTCCATCTTTAGCACTATTGGAGAGAAAAAAGTAACTATGGTGAATACTGGAACCCTATGCAAACTTTCTAGAGCAAAGATACATTGATTGTAGAAATCACTCGCCATTCTTGAACCATAATGAACATTATTAGAGTAGTAGTGCTAGAGAAAAATTGTTCTTGCCATTGCTTTTTTGATTTGTTTTTGTAGATTTTGTAATTCTTTGTTCCAGTTCTTCTCCAATATCATTATAATTTTTATGATCATGTTGATTGCTCTAGTTTAATTTCGTAGCATGAGCAAGCTTAAACAAAGTAAAATTAGAGGGTAAAGGCTATTGCACTTGCAGGATTTCTCCCATATCCATGTAGGTTTAGCTTCTTCCAATATTTCCCAAGGTCTTTCTACTTTATCATGCTAGGACCTAATAATAACTAGTTGATGTTGTAGGGGTCCAAAGTGAGAACAACATGCTTGAGTTTGGAAACTGTCACAAATTTAGAACTAACAACTATGTTTTGTGGGTCTATCTCCCTTTTGTTTTATTTTTTTGTGTTTTTTTTTCTTTCAAGAAAGTAGACTGAAATCCTTATGAATTAGTTCATTTGCTATGACTGTCTCATTAAATTGGACTATCTTTTGCATTGACTTTATGCATTCAAATAGGATATGAAAGTGGTGAATGCATTCAACCTCTTCAACAAACCCTACATCAAGTGGCTTTCCACAATCTTGGGGTCTTCATTCAACAAAATTTAGAGGAATACGATAGTCTTCATGGAAATTTGATGTAGAACAAAGGATTTGAATCATTGCAATTATAAATTCTAATTAAATGTTTATTTTTCTTGGAGAGCTTATTCTAATTTTGTTGAATAAATCTTCTTCTTGCCTTCTTTGCAGATTCTATTGGAAATAAAATCGAAGCTGTTGTTGCATCCCTCTTATTCTTTTTGGAAATGAAAAGCAGTAAAGCTCCTATGATTTGTTTTTTCTAAAACTAAAATTGATGTTAAATTAATTGTTGATAAAATGAGCATTTTATTGTTCCCCTTTGTGTTCTTTACAATTGTAGTATCTTATAAATGTTTAAATGTTACCAAGCCATCTTGAAAATTCCTAGTGATTTTAAGAGTATAGTCTGAATTTTAATGTAGAAATTGGATACAACTTATGATATTATCAACTGGATATTTCTCTCATTGAAGCCAATAGTAAGAGAGATAATACTTTTAATAGACCTTCCTCTTTGAACAACCTTGTTTTGATAATTATTTACATCTCTTATTATTTTCTTTGTTGAAAATTTTGGCAAAAGATATTAGTTTTGACATTGCCATAGTAGAAATGTTGGCATCATTTTGAATAATGGTCTATAATTTTACCTTTATGTTTGTATATATTATTTCTACACCATAGAGAAAAAAAACCCAGTTAACCTTTATCTCATATTGGAATTGCTAGGCATTACATTTGCCATAACCATAGCAATAGAAATTGGCTGCTCTTATTTAACTTTCTTTTAGTCACTCATGATGAATTAATTTGGGCAAATTCAATTTGTAACATTATTTACTCCATCAAATGGTAGAAATGTAACATTTGGTACTTATCATTAAATAATTATAACATGGTACTCCACCTATGAATGGATTTCGATTCGAAGCACTGGTACTAGCTCTCCACTTCTTTGACTAGTGTCTATGGGAACAACTTTAGATTTTTCCATTCATTTTCTATGTTTTGTAAGGCACATGCATCATGGAATGCTTGTAAATGATTTTGAGGATCAACGTTGTATCCTCCAAATCGTGGGTTGTTCTTCATGTCTAATCTCTTGATCCTACTATCTTTTTGGTGCCTTGTTGAGATTCTAACAGCCTCAGTTATGTCTAGCATACTTTGAGTAGCGAGTAGGGGTTCATCGTGATCATTTCATCTGTGGTGTCTATGATGCCTGTGTTGTTCCCTACTCTTCCTTGTTTTTTGTTGTGATTCTCTAGAGTGCCCTTGACCCCTTTCATGATTGTTTCATCTATGACTTCCGTTTCACCTACCCTTATCCTCATGGTCTTTTTCTCTATGACTGCATCCAAATCCTAAATGAGAAGGTGAAGGAGATGATGAAGGTGGAGAAGAAGGAGGATTGTCACCACGATGGTGCTTGTTTCCTTCTCTTTGATGGTCGTGGCCTTGATTATGGTTATGATTAGAATGTCCATCTTTATCATGTGTTTGTATTCCTTTTTCAGAACCTTGTGTCTGTCAGTACCAGAATATTAGTTATGGATAGTTGAGTGAAGATTCTTATACACAACCCCTTGATCAAATTCAACAGGAGGAACATCATTGTGTGGGTGAATGCCTGAGGTAGGTTCACCACCCTCATTTTCACTTAGGACATGTGGGACATTCTATATCAACTTCCCCTTCATGGATTCATAATGTCTCTCTTATTGTAAATTCCTTTGATGTTGTGCCTCCGTGGGTTGATACTCTCTCAAGTTATGATCATGCACAACGTACTCTGCTTGTAAGTGCTACATACCAATTCGTGTGAGATCATGAAGAACCATGCTTGAAACAGAGCGATCGAGAGGTAACACTATGTTACCTTCTAAATCATGCCAATGTAGCTATTCATCTTGGTGGAGGATAAAGGTAAAGTTTGGTATATACTCATCAGGATGAACATATACCACGTGAAACTATTGAGGGACTAGCAGATTATCATGTGTACTATACCTCCGATTGTTCCCTGTATCAGACCTTGGTCATGAAACACATTCATACGAAGAAGGATACATGATTTTCTATTCAGTGTGCAATATTCTTTCCTTTAATAATTGTAAGATAACCAACCCTAAGGGTTTGTTACAATGATGAGAAATATTTCCTAAGTTCTAATTAGCGCACAACCAACAAAGTCCTTGGCAATGACACCAATGGTGAGCAACAAGGTATCCCTATGCTCAACCATACGAATACGAGCATCCAGACACAATTTGGTTGAATTCCAAGGACTAAGTGCTTATGTGCTTTTGTGGAAGAAGGATGGGTTAGTTAATCATTATCTTCCCAAGCTTACTTATATAGCACGATTGTATGGTTAAGTAAACTTGAGGTATATGATTTTTATATATTTTTATGTTTTATGGCCTGGTGCTACAAAGGGAGGAGAGAGATAACTAAGTAACTCATTTGATTTAACTGCTCAACTATGCTTTAACTAGTCCTAACACCAGCATCCATTATCACTTGCTATATATATCTTGAACTAGTTCAACATTGCTGGGATTACCAAACGCTAATCGTTACTGGGTTACCAACCGTTACACACATGCTCAAAGTAATCGTATTGAGTGTGCTTACTTATGAGAGTTATAGGGTGAGAGAGATAACATTAATTAACTAAGGAAAGCATTAAATAACTACAATTAACATTAATTAATCTATTTTGAATGCTACAAGATTTATCACAAAGTTCGTCTTTATTGTTGTACACAAGGTGTGCTTAGGTACACAATGCTCAAATGAGGATCCGTTCACTTTATGACTCCTACTACAGGCACACAGAAATTATTTCAACTCTGAGAGGGAGAAAAGGAAAGAGTTTGGGTAAGGTTCTAACTAATCTCTTGTCAAACTAGGTGCACCCACTCTTATTTATAGGCAATAATATAGGCCTCGATATCAGATGCCTGATATCACGTACTTGATATTAGATGCCTGATATCGCGTACTCGATATCATGGATGCGATATTGCAGCTCATCAACTAGGGTGAGAGAATTGTCATTTTCATATGATCACATCATTTTATATTTTTCTTCTACTTATCTAATATCTAGTTTTTATGTTCTTATTTTCTCCATTCCTAAAAAGAATATGGGAAGAATCTCTATCCAACTTGTATATTTTGTTATTTTTCTCCCTTATTTCAGTATGTGGGCTAGGACTTAAGTGGTTGATGATGCGACATGCATTTTTGTCATATTTTCATAGTCTTTAAACTAGAATTATTTTTTATCTTTTTCTTTCTTTGTATTCTTGAAGATAATTATTCTATATTGGAATTCATGTCACTAAAAAATCCTTTCTTGAAAACCTCATCATGTCAGTACCAAAACTAAAATTTGGTTCAAATTGTAGGCTTTATTTAAGCAAGTTTAGAATTAAGCTTTAGAACCAAGCTTCAGTTCCACATGAGCTTAGCACAAAAAAACTTTTTTCATGCTTCATTATCTCTAGAATTGATTGATAAAATTAAAAGAGACTTTATTAGTAGCCTCACTACATCAACACTAGAACTTATCCTTAGAACCAAAAATTTACTCTAGTTGTAGGCTCTACATGAGCATGCTTAAAATTACTTTACAACCGATCTTTAATTTTACATGATATTAGCACCAAAAAACTTTCATCATGCATTGTTTGCTCTATAACCAATTAATAGAATCAAAAAAGACTTTCTAGGAAGCCTCATTGAGTTAGCACTAGAACCTTTCTCTACAACTGAAATTTGGTTCCAGTTGTAGACTCTACATGAGTATGCTTTGAATTGAGTGCTTCATTAGATATTAAACTAGTTTGTAGAACTAAAAACACCTTCCTTAAAGGTCAGCATTATAATTGGTTACTAGAAACAGAGTGGGTTCTAGTTTAGTGAGCTTATTGTGACTTAAATGAGGATGCACAATCATTACAGTGTATCTAAAATAGCTCATGGTTTAAGAGTATTTTTAATTTCCATGCTAAAGAAAAATGAAAAGAATCATATTTTAGAACCAAAAGTGGGTTCTATTCAATTTATTACCACATAAAGAAAATACACTAAAAAGAACACTATAGGATCCATCAGGTGCAGCTCATAGCATGATTGTCATATGAACTAATGAAATAATTTAAGTAGATAGAATAGGAAAACTATCATAGCTCCATTGTAAAATTAGAAAATGATTTAATTACAAATGATTGTTATTGTCACACTTAGTAATGTTGTGGATTAGAAAATCCAATTTTTGAAAGTCAAGCTAAACTGTTCATAATTCAAGTATGTTTAAAGCCATTAGTGAACTATAGTACTAAAATATTGTAAGGCTATACTTATAATTAGCTAGGAGTTGAATCATGGTTTTGCAAGAAATAAATTAAATCCCAACACATACATGTTTTGCATAACATTTTTATCTTTTTCTCTTCCTTATTTGTAGAATCAACCTAACAAAATTTCAAAATAATTATTATGATGACTTCTTGGTCCTTAATCCTTGCCTAAAAAATTTGAGCCTATGGCATGTTTGAAATGAGTCCTGAGTGATGTACTTGGTATTTATGATGTTTATTTTCAAGATCAACTACTAAGATTTTGGGATAACTTTACTACCAAATCCTATTCTCATTTTGGCACTTTATCTCAACTTAACTACCTTTATGTTGCATTTAATTTTCTTTTGATATGTGATAGTAAATGCTATTTTTAAAAAGAGAACTATTGTTTGATTGATACTATTACCTTAATTAGATAGATCCTATAAAGGCTTTCTACCATGTTAGTGTAAGAATGTGCATTAATGGTGATCGGTATTATGACCTTGAAGTCTTGGCTAAGCTTTGTTGTAGGAGCAAAGAGGCACTTTATGATTGATTGTGGATTTGAGCTTTTAAATTGTAGCATCTTTTTTTAGAAGAGCCATGTTGTGGATTTAAGTTAAGTGTTTTTCTTTGTGTTTACATTTTATTTGTCATGCCACTTTATCTTGTTGAACTATTTCTTATCTGAAAAGCTTTCTACCATGTCAACATGCACTAGAACCAAAAAGGACTCATGAAATACCCTAAAAAATAAAAGATAAAAGCTCATTTATATGTCACATATATTGAAGACCCCAAATTTTATTTATAAGACTCTTAAAAAATTCAATAAGCTTTATTGTGCCATGCTAGCTAATAGAATCAGCCTTTAGAATAAGGATTTGGTTTCTAATGGAGCTCTTCACTACATGAACCAATGTTAATTGAAGAACCTCATCACATTACCACTAGAACCAAAATTTGATTCTAGTTGTAGGCTATACATAAGCATGCTTAGAATTGAGTGCCTCATCAACTCTAGAATTGGTTTGTAGAACCAATAAAAATTTTCCTGGAAGGCTCATCTCATCAACACTAGAATTAGTTCATAGAATCAAATTTTGGCTCTAGTTGTAGGATCTACATGAACATGCTTAGAATTAAGTGCCTCATTTGTGGATTTTTGAACTTAGAAGAGGGAGGGGGAAGATGAATAACTTCTCCAAATTGAACCTTTATAAAACAAAGCACACACACATGAATTTACATGGTTCCCCAACTTGGCTATTCCACACTGGGAGGGTAGATCACAAGCACATATCCAGACTTTGTTGCTCTTAAAATGTGGTTGAAGGATCCACATCTAGTCATTAAGCCTTACTTTGGAGTGTTGTACTGCAGCACCAATCACTCAACCCTTCAAGGTCCCATCAGGCTTGAAAATGTGGTTTCTTCCACAACCTTTACAATCTTAAGCTCTACATCGGAGTGTTGCATTGCATCACTAACAACTCAATCCCATAGGATCTCCACAAGATCAAAGAACTCAACCCCACAGGGAAATAAGAACAAAAATTACAAGGAATTATTGTAACTTAATTTGTTGATCCTTGTACAATTAGGTACAACACACTTTATGAAGCCAAAATGATAAGACAATGAAGAGTAATAGAGAATTTAATGATTACAAATGATTGTACAATGAATACAACAAAGATTACACTTTTCCCAAGGCAAATCAAGTATTCTTATAGCTACTGTGTTGCTAAATCCTTCTTGAAACTCATGTAATGACTAGCTAATGATCACTAACAGTCACGGGAGATGTCTTTCTCATGCTTGAGATGTGTCTTTGAATTCTCCTTCAAATATGGGAAGACATATTTGTTTTATAAAATATGTCTTTTTAAAGTCTCCATCTTGGAATATGTCCTTCTATATTTGGTTTGCATTCTATAAAGATGTCTTTCCCTAATGAAAGATGTCTTTGGTTGGGGAAAGACATCTTCCTATTTCTAAAGATGTCTTTTTGAATTTTCTTTAGGTTCACCCCAAATCTACTAAGATGTCTGCTACTTCCCAAAGACATCTTTCTTCACTTTCTCTTGCATGATGAATGCATCATTCCTTGTTTGCAACCTTGATCTTCCATATGCTTTAATGATGTTCACTTTTCTTGTACAATATTAGGTCCTTGTCCACATTATTTGGATGTTTGTTTGAAGACATGTGGGTGACCTCCTCCTTTGAGCTCTAGGATAGTTTGTTCCTTGTTCTCTTTAGCTCATCTTGGTTTCTTGTGTACGTAGTCCTACAAACACAATAACCATAAAACACACTACAATAACCATAAAACACACCAAAATACATCAAAAGGTCCATATCATCAATCCTAGAACTAGTTTTAAGAATCAATAATAATTTTTCTAGAATCTGCACCTCATTAACACTAGAATCAGTCACTAGAATTGAAATTTAGTTCTAGTTATAGGATCTACATATGCATGTTTATAATTGAGTACCTTATTAGCTCTAGAAATGATTTGTGGAATTGAAAAATCCTTTCCTAGAAGCTTGATTACATTAGTACTAGAATCAATTACTAGAATCATAATTCGGTTCTTATTTTAGACCCTACATGAACATGTTTAGAATTAAGTGCAATGATCAATATTTTGTTTTATAATATATTAACACAAAATAACTATCATCGTTCATTATTATGACTAGAACTAGTTGGTAGATCTCAAAAAATATTTTTTTGAAGCCTTGATACACCAACACTAAAACTAGTCACTAGAACCAAAATTTGGTTCTAGTTCAATGAACTTGTTGTGAATTAAATGGGGATCCAAAATGATTATGGTGTAACTAAAATAGCTCATGGTTCTAAAGTATTTTTAATTGCCACATCAAAAAAAAGTTAGTTTTATTTAATTTATCATCACATAGAGGAAATGCATGGAAAAGAAAGCTATGGGAACCATTAGATCTTGGTTATAAAAAGGGGTTACAACTCAAGAAATACTTCATTTTAATTTCCATGTTAGCTCAAGGGTTGAGAGAACCAAACTTTAGAACTAGAATATGATTCTATTTAGCATACCATGATGTAAGCATGGGCAAATTCAACATCAACTATGATAAAGAAAGACTAACATATTTAGGAAAGTTATTATTAGAAGGCTTGAAAGCAAGGAGGAGTAGGTCATCCATTCTATATTTTGAATCACCTTAAGAATTTTGTGTTTGTTCTATTGTCTAGTAGTTGGATTTTTTGTACTAGGCCTTGATACACCCATCATCCTTCCTCTCAATGCTAATTGCTTCATCCAGAAAACAAGACCCATAGCATGACTTTCATATGAGCTAAATAAGCAATTTGAACACATAGAATATGGGAAATATCAAAGCCTCATTGTGAAATCTAAAAATGAGATAATTTCAAGTGCTCATTTTCAGCACATTTGACCATGACAAGGAGTAGAAAATAGAATTTGGTTCTAGTTGTAAACCCTACATGAGCATGTTTAGAATTGAGCTTTCAAACTAATCTTTGGTTTTACATGAGATTAACATAAAAAAACATTCATTATGGCTCATTATCTCTAGAACTGGTTTATAGAAATACAAAAGACTTTCCTGGAAACCTCATCTCATTAGTCATAGAATTTAGTTCTTGTAGTAGGCTCTACATGAGCATGGTTAAAATTGAGTGCCTCATTAGCTTTAGAATTGGTTTGTAGAACCAGGTCATAGCAACATTGAGCTATAAGAAAAGAAGAAGAAGAAGTAGAAGAAGAATATTTGGTAATATAGTCATGCTATGATGATAAGGCTCTATATGGGGACAAGGAGGCATGGAGATGATCTATCTTACATGTAGATGGATTGTAGATTCATTGCAGATCCACAGTAGATTTTCAAAGCATGACTTCCTAACATGATTTGTGTTGTTAAGGATCATTGTACTTGTAAAAATTAGATTGTATATTGTATGGAACATTAAATACAATGTAAAAAATCTTAAAAATATTAATATGGTTTATCTCAAAATTTCATTGCTTTTTAAAAATGTAATCCTTTGAATCCTCTTATTTATAGTAGATCAAAAAATTGCAAGAATTGACACGAAATTTCAACATTGAAGCAATGTTAAAAGCTTCAGTTCTTGATAATAAGTTTAAGAATGGAATAAGATAATGCATAGATCATGGATTTGATTATTAGAGTCATAAGAAATGTGTCATATGACATCAAAAAATTCATTGTAATTATTAGAAATACATTATAAGGAGAAAAATATTGAATACTTATCCTATGTATACACATCATTTTGGTAATGTAATATGGATTTGTAAGTGAAAAGATTCATGATAGTTTGATAGGGATATAATACCAATGAGTTGATCAATCCTATTGAATAAGAACAGTTCTACTAAGGAATAAGAAATATGAAGTATTGGAATGTACATATGATAGTTGTAAGTTCAATGACGTATTTGTTACATTTTAGAGTGAAGGAGCTTTGACACATATAATAACATCATGATACTAGAATATATGTATGATATTTACCAAGTCTATGATGTAACTATTGCCTTTGAGCATCAAGGAGCTTGAACACATTCAACAAAAATTAGATAGTAGTAAAAAATATATGGATCAATAAAAATGGATTGCTATGTCAAAGAAGTTAACATGGTTGATTGGAAGAATATCTAAGATTTTCATAACTCTAGGTCACTATATTCTTACTCTTAGATCACTATCTTCAAGTAAATGTGAGGTCATTTGTAACTTATTTTGTTGTGATTTAGGAATGCTTTCATTCTCTTAGGTTTGTGTCTTTAAGTAAATGTGATATAGTTTTGAGCAATAAAAAAAATTTCTCTCTCTTTAATATATTAGCCATAAAATATTTTAGCATTTAATGTGTTAGTTGATAGGTTAGCTTTTAGCATTCATGTTAGCCAAGCTTTATCCTAAATGAACTTTGATATAGTCATCTTGTTAAACTCAAATATCTATTTTGTGCACATGGATAATTTAGATGAACTAATTTGGTGAACATTTTGTGATGTGGAATGTTCAACATGATAAAATTTAGAAATTTTTACAAGGTGAAATTAAAATAGTTTTAACTTCTCATTGCTTAGCATTAACAATGATGAGTGAATGCATGTGAGGGGAGGTGGGCATGAAGTAGCAAGAGTTGGAAACTTCTACCCTTTATGTACTACTCATGAGTAGTAAGTACTTTCACCAATAAATCAACCTTCATTTAATTTAAATGCTTCTTATTTGTTTTTTATTTTAAATCTAGATAATTTTCATAATTATTTTGTTGTTATATGTGCAAGGGTATTTTTTTGAAAAAAAAAATGTGTTGAAGTTAGAAAGATATTTTTTATTCATTTGTAAATTGTATTATCCATCACAACTTTTGGAATTCACATTAAGATTTTCATTAATGATGAGGTTAAAATATGAGACGAGCTCAAAGTATGACATCTTTATTTCAAGGTCACTCCATACAACCATTGGTTTATAACCTTCATGATTTTGATGATGTGAACAAGTAGATGTGTTGGTGACCGTTTAGGACACAACTACCAATAGGTGTGCCTCACTATCTCATGGCCTTGGGAGGTCATAGGATTGAAGGTGTTCTTCAAACAAGGCTTAGGTGTTTGCTGGTCTTTGGCAACACCAAGGTCCAAATAGCTCCAAATAAACTTAGTAGTTATAAAACATACTAGACATGAGTATGTGTTTGCTGTTGCAAATGTTGAAATGGTTGGGTTGTGTATAAAATTGTAATAAGCTATCATAAAGAAGATTCAACTAACTTTTTCAAACATTGTGAGTTGTTGGATATTCCTATTTTGTTTAATCACTTAGTCTATATGGTCCTTATAATATCTACTTATTACAAATAAAATTTTTCATAAACATTTGAGAATAATTCTACCAATCTACTTCTAATTTTTTCTAGGGAGAAAGTTCCACAAGAAAGGTAGAGATAGAGTGAGATTTAATGGACCTAGGAAGAGAAAGAAAAGAAAGCAGAATTGCATGAAATCTCAAATATTTAAGCAAGATAAATTGACATGAGGAAACACTTCATAGTAAAGCTATTCCTAGTTCAATAACTATGAATTGTCCAAACCTTTTGAGCTCAATCAACAATTTCATAAAGATAATTTTATTATACTACCAAAAATTGTTACGTAAACTACAACGTATGAGTCTCTATTTTGGCTAGTTAATAGTTGTCAAAGATTGCATTCAATAGAGCTTTCAAAAATTTGAAAATTTCTTGATTGAAATGCTATGGTAATAAACTTTAAAAATTGAGAAGCTATTTTAGTCTCATCAAAATACCAAAGATTTTCCTAGATTCTCTAGCTCAAAATAGGAAATTTCATTAATACATTACTATTGAATTGATCTTGAGGCTTTTCAACAACATAAGCTCTTCTTTAGCTAATCTTAATAGAAGTCTAATATTATACAAAAAATAGAGCTATAAAAGAAACCTAGGATAAATCCCAAAATTAAATGCTAAGCACGATACTACATAAACCATTAGCTAAGAAAATAAAACAAAATGGGAAAAAAGTAAAATCACAAGATTAAAACAAAGTAGTTGAATTGATGTCTTTAGCAAGCCATCCTACAAGTAATCTTCAATTGTATTTTTCCCAATCTTCCTCTTCCCTTTTCATTCTACCCTTGAAGCCCCTTTATAGTGACTTTAGGGTAGTTACAATCATCATGATAAGTTGAGGTGGATTACAAATATCTAAGGAATTAATTTATAAGTACCCTAGGAAGTTGTAAATTTTATGAGAATTTTAAATCATGATTAGCAAGTGTCTTATTTGAAATCACAAATATTAAGGAAAAATAATTACAACTTCTCATGAAAGTTATATTTATCTTAAAAATAAAATTGTATTTATCTAATGCTCATAAATCCTTTCCTTTTAAACTATAAACCTTACCCCTTTTACATGTTTACAAGTTTTACATTTTGTAATATTTTTTTAAAAAATATCACTATTAAGGCTTTGTAAGCCTAATACTATGTTCAAAACATTTGCATATGATGTGTGAGAATTTTAGGAATGTATAGGCCTCATGGCCATCTTGCCACAAACAATGCCACTTTATTCTCGCATAAATGAAAACAATGCTACCATTTGCCATAGTTGTGCTTTTTTGGCTAACACTTGTTATCATTTATAGGTTCTCTGCCAATATAGTCCTTGTCATTTTTTTTGCTGATGATGTCAAAATTCTCAACAACTATAGGTACTTTTAGGTGCTTCACTACCACTGCAAGAACATCATCCGCTGCCATGTGCTTCCATCTCTAGCATCATTAAAGAGAGAAAAGTAATTATGGTGAATGCTAGAACCCTATGCAAAATTTCTAGAGCAAAGATCCATTGATTGCAAAAATCAATTGCCATTCTTGAAGCATGACAAACATCATCAGAGTAGTAGTGATGGAGAAAACTTATTCCTACCATTGCTTCCTTGATTTGTTTTTGTAGATTTTGTAATTCTTTGTTCTAGTTCTTCTTTGATTTCATTTTAATTTTTGTGATGATTTGGATTGCTTTGGCTTACTTTAGTAGCATGAGTAGGCTTAAACAAAGTAAAATTAGAGGGTAAAGGCCATTTTAGTTGTAGGATTCCTCCCATTTCTATGTAGGTTTAGCTTCTTCCAATATTTCCCAAGGTCTTTCTACTCTATCATGCTGGGACCTAATAATAATTAGTTGATGTTGTAGGGGTCCAGGGTGAGAACAATGTGCTTGAGCTTGGAAACCCTCAAGAATTTAGAACTAGCAACAATTTTTTGTGGGTTTGTCTCCATTTTGTTTTGTTTTGTTATGCTTTTTTTTCTTTCTTTTAAGAAAGTAGATCGAAACCCTTATGAATTGGTTCATTTTCTATGACTACCTTATTAAATTTGACTGTGTTTTGCATTGGATTTATGTAGCAGAATAGGATATGGAAGTGGTGAATGCATTTAACCTTTTCACAAAACCCTCCATCAAGTCGCTTTCCATAGTCTTGGGGTCTTCGTTCAGTAGACTTTAGAGGAATACAATAGTATTCATGGAAATTTGATGCAGAACAATGGATTTGAATCACTATAGTTGTAAATTCTAATTAAATGTTTGTTTTTATTGAAGAGCTTATTCTAATTTTCTTTAATAAATATCCTTCCTACCTTCTTTGCAGATTCTATTGTAAATAAAATCAAAGCTGCAATTGCATCCCTCTTATTCTTTTTGGAAATGAAAAGTAGTAATGCTCCTGTGATTTATTTTCTCTGGAACTAGAATTGATGTTAAAATAATTGTTGATAAAATGAGCATTTTATTTTGCCCCTTTGTATTCTCTATAATTGTAGTATCTTCTATAGGATTAAATGTTACCAAGCCATCTTGAAAATTCCTAGTGATTTTAAGAGTACAATTTGAATTTTGATGTAGAAATCAAATACAACTTATGATATTATCAACTAGTAATTGCTCTCATTGAAGCCAAGAGTAAGAGAAATAATACTTTTAATAGACCTTCCCCTCTAGACAACCTTGTTTTGATAATTATTTACATCTCTTATTATTTTCTTGAATGATAATTTGGATAGAATATATTAGTTTTGACATTACCATAGTAGAAACGTTGCCATCATTTTGAATATTGGTTTATAATTTTACCTTTATGTTCATATATATTATTGCTACACCATAGAGCAAAAACAACCTAGTTAACCTCTATCTCATATTGGAATTTCTAGGAATTACATTTTCCAAAACCATAGCAATAGAAATCGATTACTCTTATTTAGCTTTCTTTCAGTCACTCATGATGAATTAATTTGGGAAAATTCAATTTTCAACATTATATGCTCCATCAAATGGTAGAAATGTAACAACATTTCTTACTCGCCCTTTTTGCACTTTAGCTATGAAACATAGAGCTTATTGGAAACTTTTCTTTTTACATAGAAATAGAAATCTTTTTTTTATGAGGAAAAATTTCGTCAAATTTAGGTTTTGAGTAAATGAAAACCTCACTTCTAATAAAACTAAAAAAAAAAACTATACAACACAATCTCATACAACTATTATGTAGGTGGGAAAAGAATAGTTAAAGTAGCTCTTTTAGGGATTCTCATATCATGAACCCTTTCATAAGTAATTTCAACTATGATGAATGCTTTTCTTTCCTCTTCTCAACTAGTTGAAGCCATAACTTAGTCTTTACCTTTGCTTTCCACAACTATTTTTGTCTCCTTTGCATCCATAACTTTACCTGCTATTTTTTGGGGTTCTCTCCAATTAGATGCTTCTATGTCTTTAGACATTAAAGCTTGTTTCCAAGAATCATCTTTATTGGACTCTTCTTGGTATTCAGATTAAGTGTCACATTCATGGAAGCTACCCTAAATATTGGAATGTATGGAGAATCCACCAGTGAGAAATCTAAACTCATCTAAATTCACTTGATGCTCCATGAGTAGTTTCCTGATAATAAGCTCTTAATACATGCTCTGGACAACATCCCATGACATATGGGATAAATGGCCTTCTCATTGCTTTTTCTTCAAGAACCATTTTTCTATGTCTCACTTAAACACTTTATTTTTTTACCTAAACCTTGAATTGAGAAATGATGCATGTCTAAAAAATTATCATCTCCTTATATAGTGTAGGTTAAGTTTGAAATTCCCACCAATTTCACTAACCAACTTTGCCACTTAGTCAAAATTAATTATCTTTTCATCATTATATGGTAGGCTAATTTGAATTTCACTATTTGGTTGTTGAAATTAATTTACCAGTAAGTCATTATCTGACCATCAATCCCACTTACTAGTAATGATTCGTTGAGAAACTATGAATTAAATAATTTAACTAACACTTAAATTAAATATTATTTAAACTAGTACTCTAACTTGTACTTGTTTTAATAATACTATATAGATTTATCTAAGCATATACATAGGATATATATGTTACAGTTATATATATATATATATATATATACTGTTTATTACATATATTACTACTAAACATATATATAAAAGGTTTATTACGCAATACTATGTATACTAAATATTAGATATTACTATATTATATACATATAGATTTAAGCTATGGGAAGTTGTCCAAAATAATGTTTTGTGTAAAACATTATATGGAAATTACAACTCTATTCCATCTAGTGTCTCTAATTTGTATGTATCTCTAGATAATTGTTTCTTGATTTGAAATGGACCACTCCATATTGCTGAAAACTTATTTGACTTTTTCATATTCCATAATCATACAAGATCACCAACTCTAAAAGTTCCTTTTAGAGCCTTCTTATTGAACCACCTTTCGACTTGAGAAGCATTCTTTAGTAAATTACCTTTAGTTCTATACATTTTGGCCTCTCTTTTGATGAGCAAGATCATGAAACTTCCATCTTTATTAATTTTTTCACAATACCTTTGCACAAAATCTAAGGTTGAACTTATAATCTTATTCGTAATTCTCACTAGCAAACCATAGACTAAGTTATAAGCTGATGTTCCAATAGCCTTCTTAAATCTTATATGATTAGTCCATAATGTAGATTGTAAGTAATCAATCCAATTTCTTGGATTTCCTTCCATAGACTTTTTAATGTAGAAAATAAGCTTTTTATTTGTAGATTCAACCAAGCCATTTCCTTGAGGATAATAATTCGAAGAAGAAAATAGAAAGATGGATTTTTCCAATGCCCAAGTTATAAATTCCTCAAATTGAAAAGCTAGTCCTTTATTAGATACCAACACTTCAAGTAGATAAAAATGACTTAGAATCAGATCTTCCAACAACTTAATGACATTTGATGCTGAACTTTTCTTTGGAGCCTTTACTTTAGACCATTTGGTAAAGTAATTGGTAGCTATGGGAATAGACTTATGTTTAGCTCTTGAAGGATTAATTGTACCAATGAAATCTAAGCCCCATTGTTGAAATGGTCTATCTGCAATTAACATTTTTAAAAGAGCTCTATGCTTTTTGATTTTTGGTCCATGAATTTGACATTTGTAACATCTTAGAAATTTTAGGATAATATCTTGATATATACTAGGCCAATAAAAACCATAATGAAGTATATGTTGCATTGTAGACTTAGGAGATTCATAAAAAAATTAGAATGATAATGGAATTGTTCTAAGATAGGACCAATTTGATCATTATGAACACATTCCAACAAAACCCCTCTGAAATACTTTCTATATAAGATTCCATGTTTAACCACAAATTTATGTACCTTTTTGAAAAACGCTCTCTTCTAAATTGTACTTAGGTTATTGGAAATTTTTTTTGTATTAAGGAATTCTAGAATCTAATCATATCAATTTCCTTCATGAGTTTTTAATACGGATATTTCCTTTTCTTTAGCCATTAACTTGGACAATTCCATTCCTTTAATAGTTTTGCATATTTCTAATGAAAATTTGAAACTTTGAAGATTTATGAGCCACTTTCCTGTTTTTAATCCAATTTCATTTTGAGCTAAGATTGTTTGACTGCAAGCTCAATTAGCATGACATGAACTAATGAGCTTTCCAAATAACATTTGAAACGTAGAAGTGCCCTAACAACTACGAATGCTTGTTTCTCTAAGTCTGAATAATTTAGCTTCAAACCTTTCAATTGATATCCAAAAAATCCAATCGGTTCATCTTGGCTTTCATTTTTTGAGTTAAAATGGTAGCAACTGAATCATTTAAAGCAAAAGCATATAACCAAAAGTCTTCTTTCAATTTTGGGTCTACCAAATAAGGAGCTTCTTGAATGGATTTCTTAATTTCTGATAAATATTTCTCTAATTCTAGTGTTTTCTCTACTAGGAAATCTTTCTTTAGCATATGCGTTAGAGGTTTCGTAATTTCAGTGAATCCTGGGATAAATTTCTTAATGAAATCTATCTTTCCAAAAAAAAGATCTAAGAGACTTTTTACTTGTAGGATGCTTGCTATTTTGTACTACTTGGATTTGGGAGTTGTCTATAACAATTCCTTCTTGATAGATTACATGGCCTAGTAAAATTTTAGAGTTAACCCCAAAGATACATTTCTTAAGATTTAATGAAATGCCATATTCACAACATTTGTCAAAAACTTGTATAAGATGACCAATATGATCTTCCTTTCTTTTTGAAAAGATGGTGATATCATCTAAATAAACAACAACAAACTTAACTATGAAACCTTTAAAGGCTAAATCCATTGCTCTTTGAAAAGTAGCTCTAACATTTGACAATCAAAATGACATTCTTTGGTAAGCAAAGGTTTCCCACTTGGTAATAAATGCTATTTTATATTTTTCATCCTTATCTACCATAATTTGATTATATCCTAAAAAACCATCTAAACAAGAATATACTTGAAAAATTGATACTTTAATCAACATTTTATCAATTTTAGGAAGTGGGTATTTATCTTTTTCTGAGGCTTCATTCAAATTTTTCAAATCCACACAAAGCCTAATATCATCATTTTTCTTTCTTATTGGCACAAGGTTAGCAAGCCATGTTGAATATTGGACTAGACATATGATTTAAGCTTGTAATAACTTCTTGATCTTACCTTCCATAGTTGGTTCAAATGATGGATTAAATTTCCTTTGTTTTTGCTTAATTGTCTTACAATCATCTATCAAAGGAATTTTATGTGTTATCACATTTGGTGTAAAATTTTTAGGATTAGCATAAAACGAAGCAAAACTTTTCAAATTATTTTTCAGAAGTAAAAATAAATGTTTCTTGAAGACTAAATCCTTTTCCTTTGTAAGACTTAACATTTTTGGTATGTTAGTAGATCCAAGATTTATTACTTCATAAGCTTGGTTATCTAGATTCTGTATATCCTTTCCAGTAAGAAAATTTTTGTTAAATTTATGTTCATAATCAATTACTTTTTTGGGAATAAAATTTGTGTTAAAGCTTCATGCTATTTCAGGTATGATTTGACTTTCTGATGAGCCATGATATCACGTCCATGATATCGGAGCCTTCCACACAATATCGAGTATGCGATATCGGGGCCTACCTCATTGCCTATAAATAAGAGGTGGGCACACTTGGTTTGCATAGTTAGTCTTAGTCCCTTACCCAAACTCTTGCCTTTTTCCCTTTCCAAAGATAGAATTATTTCTGTGTGCCCGCAGTAGGAGTCATAAAGTGAACGGATCTTTATTCGAGCATTGTGTACCTGAGCACACCTTGTGTATGGCAATAAAGATGAACTTTGTGATAAACCTTGCAGGATTTAGAATAGATTAATTAATGTTAATTACTATTACTTAATGCTTTCCTTAGTTAATTAATGTTCTCTCTCTCACCCTACAACTCTCTTAAGTAAGCACACTCAGTACGATCACTTCGAGCATGTGTGTAACACTTGGTAACCCAGTAACGATTAGCGTTTGGTAATCCCAGTAATGTTTCACTAGTTCAAGATGTGTACAGCAAGTGAGAACAGATGCTAATGTTAGGACTAGTTAAAGCATAGTTGAGTAGTTAAATTAAAATTAGTTACTTAGTTATCTCTCTCCTCCCTTTGCAGCACTAGGACATAAAAACATAAAAACTATAAAAATTATGTACCTCAAGTTTACTTAACCATACAATCATGCTATACAAGTAAGTTTGGGAAGACAATGATTGATCAACCCATCCTTGTTCCACAAAGGTGCATAAGCACTTAGTCCTTGGAATTTGACTGGATCATGCATGGACGCTCGTATTTGTATGCTTGAGCATGGGAATACCTCGCCGCTCATCACTTTCAAATTCTTGTTTATTCCTTAAGAATCTAAGCAATTGATCATCATCTTCAAATACCTATAATTACTTAATGTTATCTAGTACTAATGATTGATGTTCATTCTCGATCATTACACCTTCATAACCTTTTATCTTTCTCATGTATAATGTTGAAGCTAATTTTGCTAAGTCATTTTCTATATAATTATCCTTTCTACCTATATATTCTATTTGGTAGTGATAAAATTGATCCAACATTTTGTAGGCAACATGTTTATAAGGTTTCTAGAGTGAGATTTTTACCACACAATTACCTTTAATCTATTTACAAACTAATCTTGAGTCTCCTTTTATGGTGATTGCCTTGATTTCTTTTTCTAATGTTGTTTTAATTCTAATACACAAAGCTTCATATTTATCCTTGTTGTTAGTACAAGAAAAAGATAGAGGAATTTGCTTGAATATTTTTATGAAATCATCCTCTACTAGAGCTACTCCAGCCCTTGGATCTTTTGAATTACAAGAACCATCAAAGTATAGTTTCCATTTGCTCTCATCTTGAGGTTCTTATTTCTCTAAGTTATCAACTTCTTGAAATGTGAAAATTTTGACTTCAAAAAGTTTTGTTTCAAAATTCTTATTCTTTCCATTCGAAGTAATGTTTTCATTCATCAAAGACTTACTATAAATGTATATTTAATTCGGTCCTCCTTTCCAAGGTAGCCACATGTGTGAATAATCTATTGATATGTAGTCAAAGAAATTTTTACTCCAACTTCTACTTAACAAAAAACTATGTGAATCTAGTATATTTGCTACTTAAATAGTTACTCTACTTTTCATATGAGGTTTAGAAGTGATTTCCAATAGAAGATTGGATAACTGATCCATAATCTTCACTCTACTTTTATCCATTTGAACAATATTATTATTGTATTTTTTAGGAATCAAACCAAGATTTTTACATATAGACAATGGCATAATAGTAAATGTAGCTTGACAATCAACTAAACAATTATGAAGATAATTTTCCTTTAACTTCATCGTCAAAAGAAAAGGAGGAGCTTCTTTATCAGGAGTACAATCATAGCTAGTTTTTGTTTTCTCATCAATGTTGGACACATAGCTTAACTCTAACTCTTTAACTCTTCTTTTACCTTTAATAAACTCTAAAGCCTTTCTTTGTTGATCTCCTATCTATAGTAATTAATATATGCTAATGTTGGCTTTGAAATGTTTAAGATCTTCAATTAAATCATATTATCCATCTTCATAAAAGCTTGGTTTCTTCATACATTTATTAAATGATTGATTTTGAGTACTCTACTATGCTTGATCTTTTTTACCTTTATTTTTCTATCTTCTAGTTGGCTCAAAAGCCTTTCTCTTAGTAGATGGATCAGAAATAATGTTTGGAGGCCTAGAAGTAGTTAATCTTTCTTTTGATCAGAGATTATATTCATTTTCTTTGTTATTACACTCTTCATCTGATGATATATCCACTTTGAAACTTGATAGAGAAGAAGTATGACTAGATTCATTATTTGAAGATTTGCTTATGTAATGAACACTTGATAGCTAAATATTTGATTCAATATCAAGGAAGTTGGACATAAAAACATCACTTTCATCCCCATATTCTACTAACTTAGTATCTTGATGCTTATATTTTCTATTTTTCTTTTCTTCCTTGATTTTAACTTTTGTGAAAGCTTTCTCTAGTTTCACCACTTTGTTGGACAAGTCCCTCATTAATTGTTATTTTTCAAATTCTCTACTTTCTAACTCTTGTTCTATATTAATATGAGATGGTCTCGGTAATGCTTTAAGTTTATCAAAATATTGCATAGGAATCATCATTTTCTCTTCTCTTTTTTGAGTTGTGATAATCTCTTCATTGTTCAAATTTAGTTTTTTTTCTACTTGTATACTAAATTAGTCATTCAATGTTAGCAAGTTTGGAGTTCTTCTCAATGAAATTAAAATATTGGGATTTCATTTGATGATATATATTGTCTTTGAAAGAGTCCAAGAATTCATTAAAACTTAATGTTGAAATCTCTAATTGACTCTTTAACTCCTTGCTTAGCTTATGCTAGTTCATAGTATAGTTGTTGGTGTAATTGATTTCCAAATTAGGCAAAGAAAAAAAATTTCATATCATCTCAACTTTTGTACTATTTCTTGGTAAGTTTGAATATCAAATATGAGCCATATCCTTTATATTTGCCACAAACAACCTACAAGCTTGATCTTGGTGTTGAACATTTGCATGAGCTAAAGCTGGCTCAAATAAATGAATGTATTCTTTAGCCAAGTAAGCTTTTCTAGTAATGGAAGGATTAGGAAAATATTTGTAAACTACCTCAGGAATATCCTTGTCATTCTAGAATCCTAATGGTGTGACTCTTTGCCAAGTATTTTCCATCCTATTAGAATTTCTTTTGCTCATTGAATTCTTATACTTCCTTGACTTTCTCTTATAGACTAATAAATCAAACATAAGAGGTCATCTTCTTATCCTTCTAGTGTTTACTCCACTACTTATTCCAAACTAAAAAACCTTTTTTGTTCTTCTTTTGATGAATAATCAATCTTATAATCAATAATTTCTTTAGAACCTTTGAAATCTTCTAAATTATGAATCTTCTTGGTCATAAACTGAAAATAGTATCTAATTTCTTAAATGTTTACTAGAAACAAAGAAGTATTGGTGTGCTAGGATTATCAGGCTTATGAACTTAGAGGAAAAATTTTTAGCCCTCCTTCTAGCACCAAAAGAACTGTTGGCGACCATTTGGGATGCAACCACCAACATATGTCCCTCATTGTCTCGTGGCCTTAGGAAGTCATGAGATTGAAGGTGTTCTTCAAATAGGCTTTTGGTGCTTGCTGGTCTTTGGTCACACCAAGGTCCAAATACCTCCAAATAAACTCCATAGTTATAAAACTTACTAGATGTGAGTATGTATTTACTGTTGTGAATGTTAAAATGGTTAGGTTGTGTATAAAAATGTAATTGGTTATCATAAAGAAGATTTGGCCAACTTTGTCAAAAAATGTGAGTTGTTAGAGATTGCTATTTTGTTTAATCACTTAGTCTATATGGTTCTTATTGTAGCTACAAAAAACATCGGCGGCTGGAAGAACGCCAAGGTCGGCAGACACAATAGTTCCAATCCCGTGCCCGTAGGAGGGTGGTGCTGGGTGTGTGCGAACACGGGGTGCCCTGAACGGTTTGGTCGATCAAACAGGGACTTACATTGGTGTCAATATAGCCTTTTGCAATATAAACTATATGAGTTGTGAGATGGTGCTTATGGGTAATTACAGCGGGAAAAGAAAGGGACTAAAAAAATGCAACAACGATGCGAAATAGTGAATAAACATAAGTGTGACAATGATATGAGATGATGCTTGAAGGTAAAAAAAATAGAAATAATACAAGGAAGCTAGATAGTAAATAACAAGTAACATAACATACAGTTAGGAACATGCACCACTTCAGAGCTACAAATTTATTCAGTCAAGGGGTGGCACAATCGGCTGCACGATGCGACGGAGTGCAGAAAGTTCTGAGTGACCAAAGCGTGCCAGGAAATAGGAATAGCTGTGCACTTGGGCACAGACTTCACATATATACAATGCGGGCAGGATCCTGCCATGGTGGTAGAATGAGACCCCAGACTTTATGCCAGCCGAGAGAGGCTCCTTTTATAGATTGCTGGCCTCTCCTTTTCTTTCCCTTATTGTGAGATTGTAGGTATTTCTCTTTGTTTGTTTCAGTCAAGGAGACTCCCCTTTTCTTTTTTTTCATAGATCCTTTTTGTTCTGTTTAATAGGCTATTTATAGGGCTGAAGGTAAGCAAAGGTGACCATTTGAATACTACGTTGTTGCAGACTTGCGCCAACTTACTGGTGTTACTCGAACCGTTTGTGACCGTTGAGTTTACAAGACCGTCATGATGTAAGCAATAACTACGATCCTACTACGTCATGACTGTGCTGCCAGCTCCTAGAGGTATGTGCCAACGATCCGATTAAGGTGGAGTGCATTGATGTCACATGGTCACCTGCTTGCTACACTGTGTTTTGCGATGTGGCTTGCTTATCATGGCGTAGCACCTTGCCACGTGTCTTGCCATATGTCACATACTTGCTACATGATGCTATGCTATGTAGCATAGCGTAGAATAGCAATTGGGATAGTTTTGTTGATTTTTAGCTTATTCTACCATGATGCAAGTTTTGCAGACTTCACTGATTTTTCCTTTCGAACCGCCTTCTATTCCTTTCTGCAGGATTGGTACACCTTGCTGCGCCATGTAGCTCAGCATAGTGTAGCAGCAGACATGGTCCACTGCTTCCTGGCAAAAAGAAACATTACTATAGAACTCGAGATTGGATGAGGGAGGTGAGTAGTCAAGTTGTTGCTATGCTATGCCATATGTCATCGCGTAGCGTAACATCTCGTTCTGTCATTGTTTTCAGAGGCTTGCTATGCTACACATTGTAGCGTAGCAGGCTTTGTGACTTAGAAAACTTGCTGAACTGCTTCTCCTATGCACCTAGGCTACTATTGTTGATTCTAGACACCATTTATAAGTAGGCTACCAGCTGTTTAGACTACTTTGGCAGGCGGACGAGTTGGTACGGAACTCGCCCATGCCTAAAGTAGAAAATTTACCGAAATCGGCCATCCTGGACTCATAACATTCTTTTCCCAATGGACTACCATGGTGCTGTGTGGACTACAAGAGCTTGGTGAAGCCAGGATGATCCCACATTTTCTTTTAGGGTGTTTCATTGGCCCCTCTTTTTCAATGTCTAGAGAACAGGTTCGATGGATGTCAGCAAAGAATATGAAACACCGCAACAAGCGAAACGCTAAGGCTATCGCTTAGTGAGTACTGAGATGTTGCCTGGCTATGCTCGAGGGTGTTGCATTGGTGCTGCAAAGGTTAAGGAAGAGAGTAGAGATTATGTTTAGTCGAGTCCTTTGTCGGAGTGCTCTAAGGGGCTCGTTTGCATTTTCATCTCTGGCTGGCACTATTCTTCAACCTCCTACAGGCGGGTGTCCCCTCCGTAGGATGAGCTGTATTACATCCATAGAGGGTCTTGAACTACCTATTGGAGCCTTCCACATGGTGAGCTGCGTTACGCGCGTGTCAAAATTTGCACTCTCAAACAACCATGTTAGTCGAGGCACTCACTTTGCGACGTTGTAGCCTTTGCTGCTGTAGAGGGATGCATTTGTGGGGACAATGTCTTGCGGGCTGCTGGCATTATTTTTACCCTTGGGCACCATCGCTGGTGTGAGATGCCCAAAGCAGGGAGGCCAGCAGTGATCTTGGTAGCACTATCCACGGAGGGAGCTATTCCCCAGGGCACCAGGGGCACAAATGCACTAGGATCCCTACCAAAGGCATGCATGCTGAGTTCAGCTATGGGATCAGCTACCACATAGCTGAACACTATGCGAGCTGCAACCTTGACGAGGAATAGAAGTGCAACAATATTGTGGCTAGGCCACAATACTGTCAGCACCTCAGAAGCAGGAACAGGCCTAGGAGCTACCATTTGGGCAGTGGGCTGTAGCGGCGGTAGGTTCAAAGGGCCCATGTGACATCGTACGACGTCTTCGAAGGGTCAACATGACACCGAAAATGGTTGCGCGTACACCCCAGATCATGTTTTCCTTACATCAGGAACTGCGTCCTAGAGAAGCGATGTCCCACCCACATGCCAGTATCATGCTCCTTCATTCAACATATATTCGGTGATGATGCCTATTGAGGATGCGACATGAACCCAGTTTAAGGTTTTGGTAGACTGGGTGCTAGTTTAAGATCCCAGCAGACCGTTGTGCTAGTTTGAGGTCCCAGTAGACCGTACATGCTTGTTTTACATTGTGGTGGATGTGTGATGTTAGTTTATAGTAATAGTGGACTAACAGTGCCAGTTTTACGTCGTGGCAGACTGTTGCTCCCATTTTACCGTCATAGCAGATGCTGTTTGGTGCTTCTAGTTTATCGTCATTGCGGATGCTGACTGGTGTGGCTGCCAGTTTATCATTGTAGTAGACAATGGAGTGTGCTGTCATTGCACCTTAGACGTAGTATGGCTTGAGGTACATGTGGTTCACTAGGTTGGCGAATTCATTGCCATCCATGTTCACTAGTTTAAAAGCTCCATTCCCGAAGGCTTTAGCAACCATGTAAGGCCCTTCCCAGTTGGCTGAGAATTTACTCACATGCTCATGGATAGACTTGAGGACGAGATCTTCCTTCTGTATTGGTCGTCGACGCGAGTCTACATGGTGCTTTTGCCATTTTCTGTCTTGATAGTGCTCGATCCATCTTAGTGTTTGTGCGTGTTCTTCCTCCACTAAGTCGAGGTTGATGGCTCACGATTTGTTGTTCTGGGCTTCACTCACGACGTTGGATAGGATCATCCAGAGTGAGGGTACCTGTAACTCAAGAGGTAACATAGATTTAGATCCATAAACGAGACTATAAGGGGTCTTACTTGTCGCGGTTCTGCAACTCGTTTGATAGGCCCAGAGGACATAGAGTATTTGCTCATGCCACTGCCTCTTACTGTTGCTAAGCATCCGCTTCAGTAAGTTGATGATGGAATTATTTGTAGCCTCCGCTTGTCCATTCGCCTATGGATAGTAAGGGGAAGAAAATGATTGTTTAATGCCCAGATTTCTACAGAAGGCCTGAGTTTCCTTACTGCTAAACTATGGTCCATTGTCGGTCACAATAGTCATCAGAAGCCCAAACCTAGTCACAATGTTATCGAGGATGAAGTGGAAGATTTGCTAGGACATCATTTTCCTCAAAGGAATAGCTTCCACCCACTTAGTAAAATACTCTGTGGCAGTGATAATGAAGCTATGCCCCGCGGAAGACTTAGGCATGATGGGCCCTATTCCGCCACGTTGTTAGTGCATGGGAATGCGAAGCGATAAGCGGACGGGTACATTTCCCCAAAGAGGAATGTGATTATAGCAGTGGTGCTACCTCCTTGCATGGTTGAGGTGCCATCAAAGTGTAAGGTTACCTCGAAATGCGGTGGAATGATGGCAACATTACTCACGTATTCATCTGGGAACTCGGGGTCAATGACCACTTGGTCATCGACTCGCAAGGTTGTAAGTTGGGTCGCTATGGCTTGGCCTATTGTCGACGATTGGCTCACATAGCGTAGATCAAATTCTGCAGTTATGGCCTTCCATTGGGCTATCCTGCTACCTTCGTATAGGTTGCCAATGATAGCCTGGAGTACATTGCTTTTGTAAATGATGTTGGTTGTGTTGCGGAATAGGTAATGTCACCACCTTTTGAGCTCAAACACTAAGGCTAGGAAATTCCTTTCCACCTCATTGTATTTTTTCTCGTATGATATTAATGCATGGCTCAAGTAATACATTGGTATCTCAAAGCCATCATCCCGCTTCTGACATAGCAGTGCCACTATGGATGCATTAGAGGTGGTGAGGTATATGAAGAAGGGCTTGTCCCTCTGCAGCGGGTATATTGTTGGTAGGTGCGAGAGTTCTTTCTTCAGGTTGTCGAAGGCTTGTTGACATTGGACTGTCCACTTGAAGTCAACCCCTTTTCTCAGAAGATGTTGCATGGGGTGTAACTTATTGGTCAATCTTGCTATGAACCTTCAAATGAATTGCACTCTGCCTTGTAGACCACGTAACTCTTTTAGGTTTGTGGGGGGCACTAAGTTGACGATAGCTTTGACTTTGTCTGGGTCCACTTGTATTCCAGCCTCTGATACTACAAACCCTAACATGCGCTCGGTCTTTACTCTGAAGACACATTTCTTAGGATTAAGACGAAAATCGAGCCTTTGATAGCACTTGAGGACTAACTCTAGGTCATGCTAGTGATGGGCCGCCTCTTTGGACTTAACCGCTATATCATCTACATACTTGAGGACTAACTCTAGGTCACGTAGGTGATGGACCACCTCTTTGGACTTAACCGCTATATCATCTACGTAATCATTTAACATTTCTAGGATGTGGTTACTGAAAATGTACATCATGGCTCACTGGTATGTTGCCCCAGCATTCTTGAGCCCAAAGGGCATCATGGTATAGCAGAAGGTTCCCCATGGAGTCATGAAGTTTGCTGACAACTAGTGTTCTGGGTTGATGTGGATTTGGTTATATCTGGAGAAGCCATCCATGAAGGATAGCAAAGCATGCCCAGCCGTGGTGTCGATGAGTTGATCGATGTTCGGTAGTGGAAAGTTATCCTTGATCGTTGCCTTGTTCAAATCTCAGAAATCTATACACATTCATATCCCTCCTATTTTGTTCAAAACCACAACGATGTTGGACACCTACTCTAAATAGTCAACTGTGTGGATGAAGCCTACTCGGTATAACTTAGTGATTTCCTCCTTCATGGCTAGCGTAATTTTTGGCTTAATTTTATGCACCTTTTGCTTGACTGCCTTCACGTGGGGGTCTAGGATGATATTATGCTGAATCAACTGTGGATCTAGACCTGGCATATCTTCATAGGACCATGCAAAGATGTCAACATTTTCTTGCAAGGTTTTAACTATGCCCTCATGTATTTGTGTGTCTAGTAGAGAGCTAAGTCTTAATGTCTTTACCTCCCTTCAAGTAGAGGTTACAGGTATCTCGACAAGAGAATCCTCAGTTACATCTCTAGCCTCCAAATCTAGGACATGGACCAGGTGTTTGGGAAAATCCAAGGGTGCTTCTAAGGTTGCTATAGTATCGATTGCAACTGACTCCCAGTTGATCGCGTTGGGGTTTAACTGCCTTGCAAGCTTGCCTTGTGGCCCTGTTAATATTAGAGGCATGGACAGGGCATGGTGGGTTTCCATTTCTTGCTTAACCTTCCATCACAAGATGAGAGCCTAGGTAAGGATCACCAAAGATTGTGTGGAACGTAAATCTACAAAGCAACATCGAGATGTGACTTGCTAAATAAGGCAATGTAAAGATTGAGGGTTTGCTTGCTTAGGGTCATGGCGTACCACCCAGGCACAGGGATCTAGGATAGTTTAAGACATAGAAATCATTGATGTAAACTGCGAAGTTGTATATGGATGCTGAACCATTAGTTTAAATGTCATTTTGTGTTGCCATATTGTGACATGCAAATTCTTACTGTGATAAATAACGATAAAAGAGATAGCATTGCGAGTATGAGATGTATCAAGAGGTTAATGCGAGAATGAAGGCATGAAACTATTAGGGACTATGCTATCCTTATGTTGAGGTGCACCAGGTGATTGCTGACTCAAGAAGCGTAATTACTTCGTTTGATGTCATTGCAGGCTGTGGTCGTTACTAGTTGAAATTGTTGTCTTTGAGCCTTAGGGAACGCAATCATGCTGGGTTTGTTGGCCTAAGGTCTTTTCGGGCCTTCAATCAAAAACAAATATTATCATATTATTTTTATTTTTAAGAAGTCCAGTAACTAACTTGGAGCGTGCCGAGGTTTAAATGCTAATAGTGTTGTGATGTCGTGGCAAGCATGCTACGCCGCCCACCACCCCCTGCCTTAATCAGAGAGAGAGAAAAGAAGTTTTTCCATTTTGCTATTACTGCCATAAACAGGGGTTGAATCATGGTAATTTCGCTATTTTTGCTCTAGAAGCACATAATCCTTGTCAAAGCACTTTGGCGATTTCAGGGCATGGAGTCACTGTGTGAATCCATATTGAGGCAAATTTCTAAGGCGAAGGTTGTAGATCTACTAGTAGGGCTATGGCTCGCAAAGGTCAGGGAGGCAAAGAAGGCCTTGAGACGTGGATTGCGGGTGCACGTTCTAGCACGGGAGGGCATACTATTAACCCAGTGAGTTTTATATGTCTCTTCCGTTCCTTTCTCCTTGAACCTTCTACCCTCTTTTGCTCTGGTTTTATGTCTCATTTATTTTTCTACTGGTATTTTTTGTGGCTACGTCATTTTGGCTTTGGTGCTGTCACGGTCTTTCTTTCTTTCAGTCATCGCTATTGTGTAAGGGTCTCATTGTGGTTACATGCAAGTCCATTACTACTGCTGCTGTTGCAACAGCTGCGAGACCAAGGTTCTTTAAACTGCTAAATCGTGAAACCTTCGGGAGGGGGTTTAGTTACGTATGACGTAGGCGTGTGTTCTGTTTGGGTCTGCTATTAGTTACCTTATTGCTATGCCAAGTTACTTGTATGTTATTGCTACGCTAGGCTTTTGCATATTTGTTGTGCTATGATGAATAGGGATCATGCTATGCGTCACTTATGGTTGGCTAGGCATTGCTACATTGTGCATGTATTATGTTGATATTTGATGTCAATGTCTGCTGTTTCTGTTATGCAGGGTAGGGCCAAGGTCTAGATTGATCATTTTGGATCTAGAAGGAGTCTTGTGTCATGTAGGCGGGCCTATGGCCAACGTTCCCTCTCCCTTGATACATTTGGGAGATCGAGTGGTTTGGTTTAGGGACAAGGTGCAAGACTTCTTGCAATTCCTCCTCAGCCAGTTTAGTCTCATGGTTTGCTCCTCCTTGGATGAGATGTGGGCATCCGGCATGATAGAGGCTTTGCTGCCAGGGGCAAATCGGGGCATCCTAAGATATCTTTTTGATGATGTGAATTCAAGTAGGCTGGGAGTAGGGTCTTCCCCACACTCCATAGGGTTGAGGCGCTTGGCCTGGATTTGGGACATGCTAGAATACTAGTGTTATCATCCCTTCAACATGTTGTACCTCGCGCACCATATGGCGACGTATTTTCTGAACCCACAAGGGACCATTTACTATGTTGGTGAGTGAGTTTCATGTCTTTATTTTGTTGTGAGACATTGGTTATGCTTGGAAGAGTGTTAATAGCATGCACTTGTCAACAGGTTCTATCTTAATGACGACGATGTTTATGATCAGCCGGATGAATTGGCCACGACACAACTAGCTCTATAGGAATTTGCCTCTGCCAAGAGCCTATGAGCGGGTGTGATTGCTTTTTGTGGGGAAGGATACCATTCCCACCTACACATGCTCACCTCTTTCTATAATAATTTTAGGATGAAAGGTTGGCTAGACAAGGAGTGGAGGGAACCTTTTAAGCAAGTTACGCTTGAAAAAATTTTAGCGGTTGAACTCCCACTATTCCCCTCACCGTATAGGCCTGGTGGGTTAACAAGTGGGTGCCACTTTTTTTAAGGTATGCTTTGTGATTATTTCCATAGGAGCAAAGAAGCCCCATGAAGTGACAGTGGTGACTGCCAGAAGGAAAGGGGGGAACATCTACTTCAAATACGGTGAGGTATTAGCAAGCTAGAGCTGGTTGGAATAAGGGGCTCAGGGCCCCTTGCTCAGAAGAATCTGGATGGCTGGGCTTATGGATTTGTTTATGGCACCAAATCTGGGCGTTCCTACTACTGAGATGCTTTCCCTAGTCAATTTCTTTTTTGGGTAGGTGAGTTGCTTTCACATGTACATGCGGGGTGTGTGGGTGGTCATTGACATCAATGACCAGCTATTTGCAAATTTGTTTGGCATTCCTAATGATGGCACTGATGTGATGTCGAAGGGCAAGCAGGAGTTGACCCTTCATAAGCAGCATATTGAGGAGTGGCTAAGGCTCACCAAGGAGGGAAAAGGGTTCCCTATGGAAAAGCTTAAGGACAGTCCTGCCATGGGGATATACCCGATCTTTCGTGCTTGTGCATTCCCTCAACTGCTCACCCAAGGAAAGGTCTTGGGGCTTGAGCAGGCTTGGGTAATGCAAGAAGTCATGGAGGAAGGGGCCCATTATAACTAGGCTAAATTCCTGTGTAATGGCTTGCATGGCGAGATTTTGGGGCTCCGTGAGTAAACAATGTCCAGTTCTAACATACACTATGCCTTCTACATTGGCTGTTTAAAGTGCTTTTTGGAGTTCTTGGTGGTTCAGGAGAATGAGGTCTGGTGCAAGATGAATCATGACCAGATCCCCAAGTCATGGATTCGATAGGTCTTTCGGATCATGCAAGCCCAGGCTCCCTCGGAGGTGGTCAGGGATTCATTTTCTGTAATGACTAAAGGTCTGATGGTTCGTAGTGCTTGTAGCCAGGATAGCATAGGGGAGACTCCCCCTACCATACTCAGCAATGCGACCCAGGGTGATCATCTTATGGCTGAGGTTGTTCCTACGGAGTTGCAAAGAAAGAGATCTCCCCTTGCTAGGGAGAGCCCTCATGAAGAGGAGTGATGACTTCAGTTCAAGTTGCGGCGAATGCAACCCCCCATTGGTGAGCGTTTAGAATGCCAACTATTCCATGCTTAGGTAAGTTGTTCTTTGTGGCATGGTATCAGTTTTGATTTAATCAACTTTGAGTTTTGAGGAAACTACCCCGAGTTGTGCTAACCAAAATCTTCCCAAGATTAGGTTAAACCTGGGCATTTCTTCGACTATGATGAATGTTGCATCCATGGGGAGCTCATTCCCTACTACGAAGTTTACATGAACTATGCCTTTTACCAAGACACATGCCCCGTTGAAGGACCATAGGCACGACGTCGCTGTTGGTTTGATCTAGTCGACCAACCCCAATTTCTCTATGATAGGCAAAGAGATGACGTTTGTGGCTGCCCCATCATCAACATGCACCCTTCGGATTCGGTACTGACCGACCAAAATTTTGATGAAGAGAGGCGCCATAGTAACTTGGCCCTTTTCGGGATCTTCCTTAAGGGATTTGTTGCTGAAAGTTAGTGGAGGTGCGGACTCCATGGGTATGGAGGGGAGTATGACTAAGTGGATCATTTTCTCATCTTCTGGCATGTTTTCATCGATCAGGATTACCATTAACATGCGGACCAGAGCCTTGCGGTGAGGGGCGAATACCATGACTAAGTCGTATAAGCTTATTGTGGTATTTTTCTGCCTTAGGGTTTGCCCAACCTGGGTTACAGCATTCAAGAAGTCTTGGACGCTCGTCTGTTTGACACCCTCCTCCTCGATTTGTCCTAGAAGAAAAATCTCCCAAGGGGAGACAGCCCTAGACCCAGGTTCACATTTTCAAAAACAGGATGTCATAGGTTGTGTGCTTGCATCGACCTTCATCCTTGGTGACGAAGGTATAAATTTGAAGGGCAAAGGCATGATTTTAGAGATGCTTTTGACGATATTCCTCTTCGGCGCCTCGCTCGTCAGGTAGGTTTCTCGCATTGTAGGGTGAGGAAGTTGTTTAATGTTGCTACATGGGATGGGGGTTATCGAAGACGCTGGCCTCCTGATGACAAATGAAGCTAGAGGTGTTAGCAGATAAGGTTGCACGGCCCTGCCAATAGGTGGTGCAGAGGTAGATGCTTGTGGCGGGACTTTCAGGATGAAGGGAGATTGCGGACTTGGACCAGCCATTGGTGGCATGGGCATACTACGCTGAGGCACTCGAATCACAAATGGTTGGAAGCGTAGTGTGGGATCATTTTCAATACCAATGGTGTTGATTATGTAACCGGTGTTGTTGGCGTTGAGGGGGTCGATATAGACGTACATGGATTGGTTTTCAGGACATACTGGGCTACTTTCATCTAACACCAAATGCCCTAGGTCAATCAATATTTGGATGTCATCTTGCAACAATAGACAATAATCCATGGTATGACCACATAGTTGATGGTAGTCACAAAACCTGTCCAGCCTAAAACCTTTAGGGACTGGAGGTTCATTCGATAGGGCTAAAGAGGGATTTCTAAGGAGCTCGCAGTAGCATTGATGTCTCATGTTTTCTTCCTCTGACATCTGTTTTTGTTGAATGTATCCCACTACCAATAGTCGCTTCAGGAGTTCTGAAGGTTTGAGGGGCAGCATAGTATATTTTGAATGATCTTTACGTTTGAAATTAGGTTTAGTGTATGTAGATGTCTCCTGTGCGGGGGTGGCAGGTTGTAATGCTTGGCCCAGCTTAGGCCCTGAGTCGGCTGTAGGTATAGTAGATTTCTTGTTATTCTTGTTTCTACTATTACTGTGCTTGGGCTTAGTCTTAGCTACCACAATGGCCACCATGATCATTGGGGCCTTACCTTTGTCCTTCTCTGCAAAACTATTCCTAAGTAACATAAGCCAGGTCTTTACTTGCGTTGGTTGCGTCTTGTATGCTTTTCGTCTGAGCGAAAGCTTGACTAAGTGAGCATGGTGCAAGGTAATATAGTTTTGACTTGATGAAGTCATTCACTGCACCCTTAAAGATGGCTAACAAATGAGCCTCCGTGATAGGTTCACGGATTTCTTTAAGGGTTGCACTCCATCGTTGAATGAATTTTTGGACGAGTTCTAGTGGGTCTTACTTCACGCTCATCAACTGATCCAGCATGGTTTCTACCTTCAAGTTATACTTGAAGCGTGTTACAAACTGGGTCAAGAGTTCTTTCAAAGTTGAAATGGATGAACATGGCAACGCACGATACCAATCTAGGGCTTTCCCGGCTAGGGACATGGCGAAGCGAATGATCGTATGCGGCCATTGTTGCAGCAACAAAGACTCTAACTGGAAAGTGATGAGATGTGTGTTGGGATCTCCTTCTCCATCGTACTTTGTGAAGTGTGGGAGGGACATCTCAGGTGGTAATATCAAGGCAGGGATTGCAGGGTTGATGGGGTCATCTTGGTAAAAGTCCATGACTCGTACCGTATCGGACCCAACAGCTTTGAGGCATTTTACTTCCTTGGTTAGGGTCTGAATAAGCTGAAATGCTTGGTCTAGACCTGGGGATGTTGTAGATGGTTGACGGACTGTAGAGGAAATCCCCACAGGTGGCATGGTAACGATGGAAATTTGACCCATCGGCTGTGCCATTGGGGCCACCCCTGCTAAAGGTGTTGTTTGCATTGTCCACCATCTAGTGGGTGGCATCATCGGAGCGGTAATAGCAGGTTGAGCTATCAGGTAGGTTGTTTGGATCATTGGTAGGACCCCCCATGGCTCTACGCCAAGTTGTGCCATTTGGGGGATCGAGTAGACCTGAGGACGAGTGTAATGAGACATCTGCGACGGTTGAGGAATAGACGAGGAAGCGAACGGAGGCCACCACGTGGATGGGCCTGGGCCCATCATAGTGGGTGGGAAGGTCGCATATGTAGGAATTGGTATGGGAGTCAGGTGCAGTTGTAGAGTAGGTACGGTGTGGCCATGCAATAGAGTAGCCGTGATAGGTGTGTTGTGTGTTGCGGTAGCGTGTTGATAAGTAGCTTGCAGTGGCACAGTTGCTGCGGGTGTAACCGGGCGAATGGGGTGATGAGGTGCTGGGAACATAGCATGGCTACCCACTATAGTGGCAGTTGTAGACTACTGAGGTGTAGGCGCAATGGCAAAGGGGGTGGTGATAGGTAGCTGGTTGGCCCAGAAGGACTGGGTAGGCGGGACAGGAATGGGGTTGGCTAGGCCTCCCTTGTCAAATTGGGAATCGAGTTCCTCCTGCCCATCTTAAAAGACGTCATCCTGGTTGGACGCTATGTCTTGTTTCTCTCTAAGCCTTGTCAACTAGATTAGTTGATCTAGTAGCCTTTGGTTCACTTGTGTCAAAGGTAGGGAAATGCCCTGGTTAGGAACGAATTCCTCCCCATTGTAGTAAGTGAACTCGAAGCTACATTTTTCTTCAAGTTCATGTAAATCTAAGGGCAGGTTAGCCTACACCTTTGTGCAAAGGAAATTATAATGCTCAAGTTGCTGGGCTAGGCCCTTAGGTCCTTGGTTTTGGATCCTGAGAGACCAGCGTGCTTCTGGTGTTGGATTCAACCATTGTTCAACACCAGGAGTGCCTCGGGTTGCGAAGGGCACCTCCATGTTGGAAATATCGACAACGGTGGAGGATGAAGTCATCGTTAAGCAAGTGATTATGCAAAAATGCTAGAAACGTTATGCAAAAATGATAGAAAATGTAGAAGAATAGAAGGATTAAAAAAAATAAAAATGGGTGGCTTTTCGTCTTGCAAGATCCCGGAGGGACCGTCGAGGTGACCGACCTGCACCACACAAGATAGAAACAACCTCAAAGGGTGTCACATTTTCGCCTGTGCTAGCTAGGGTGTAGGGTGCATGTAGGACTATTGTAGAAGGAGAAAGTTAAATCACCGTCAGAAGGCCTATTGTCTCGTAGGGTCCTAGAGGAACCGTTGAGGCGACCGATCCACACCGCACGATGCGCAAACAACCACAAAGGATGTCGAGTTTACGCCAATGCAAGTCGGGGTGTGGAAGGCATACGAGACTACTGTAAGATGAGAAAATTAACTAGCGACTAGGTAAGTTTCCTATCTCATAGGATCCTTGAGGGATCATTGAGGTGACCGGTCTGTGCCGCATGGAATGAGGTACAAAACACAAGCCAGACAACTGTAGGATGGGCAAGCTAACTAGCGATCAGTCAGGTTTTATGTCTCACAGGGTCCCGGAGGGATCGTCTAGGTGACTGATCTACACCACATGGGATGGGATGTAGTACGCATGCAATACGATTATAGAATGAGCTAGTTAACTGGCGATCATAGGCCTTGTGTTCTGTGGGGCTCCAAAGGAACCGTCGGGGCGATCGATCTACGCCGCACAGAACGTAAACAACTGCAAGAGGGTGTCGCGTCTATGCTCGTGTGTATTAGGGTGTAGAAGGCTCATAGAACTATCGTGACATGCAGAAAAGGCACCAATCTCGCCCTCCTTCTAGTGCCAGAAAACTATAGTGACTAAAAATGTCGACGACTGGAAGAATGCCAAGGTCGGTGGACACAACGGTTCCAACCTCATGCCCGTGGGAGGGCAGTGCTGGGTGTGTGTGAATACAAGGTGCCCTGAATGGTCTAGTTGATCAGACAGGGACTTATGGGTAATTATAGCATTTTGCAATATAAACTATACGAGTTGCGAGATGGTGCTTATGGGTAATTAGCGGGAAAAGAAAGGGACTAAAAAACTACAACAATGATGCAAAATAGTGAATAAACGTAAGTGTGACAATGATATGAGACGATGCTTGAAGGTAAAAAAAAAACAGAAATAATACAAGGAAGCCAGATAGTAAATAAGAAGTAACATAAGATACAGTTAGGAACATGCACTACTTTAGAGCTACAAATCTGTCTGGTCAGGGGGTGGCACAATTGGCTGCACGATGTGACGGAGTGCAGAAAGTTCCGAGAGTGACCAAAGCATGCTGGGAAATAGGAATAGATGTGCACTTGGGCACAAAATTCACATATATACAATGCAGGAAGGATCCTACCAAGGTGGTATAATGGGACCCCAGACTTTATGCCAGCTGAGAGAGGTTCCTTTTATAGATTGCTGGCCTCTCCTTTTCTTTCCCTTATTGTGACATTGCAGGTATTTCTCTTTGTTTGTTTCAGTCAAGGAGACTCCCCTTTTCTTTTTTTTGCGGAACCTTTTTGTGAAGTTTGACAGGTTATTTATGGGGCTAAAGGTAAGCAAAGGTGACTGTTTGAATGCTACGTTGTTGCAGACTTGCGTCAACTTACTGGCATTACTCGAATCGTTTGTGACCGTTGAGTTTGCAAGACTATCGTGATGCGAGCAATAACTGCGATCCTACTACATCATGACTGCGACGCCAGCTCCTAAAGGCATGTGCCAATGGTTTGATTGAGGTGGAGTGCATTGATGTCGCATGGTCACCTACCTGCCGCGCTGTGTTTTGCGACGTGGCTTGCTTATCGTGGAGTAGCACCTTGCTGCGTGTCTTGTTGTACGTCATATACTTGCTACATGATGCTACGCTACATAGCGTAGTGACTAGGATAGTTTTGCTAATTTTTAGCTTATTCTGCCATGATGCAAGTTCTGCGGACTTCACTGATTTTGCCTTTCGAACCACCTTCTATTCCTTTCAGCAGGATTGCTACGCCTTGCTACGCCATGTAGCTCAGCGTAGCGTAGTAGCAGACATGGTCCATCGCTTCCTAGCGAAAAGAAACATTACTGCAGAACTCAAGATTGGACGAGGGAGGTGAGTAGTGAAGTTGTTGCTATGCTATGCCATATGTCATCGCGTAGCATAACATCTCGTTCCATCATTGTTTTCTGAGGCTTGCTATGCTACACATCGTAGCGTAGCAGGCTTCGTGACTTAGAAAACTTGCTGAACTGCTTCTCTTGTGCACCTAGGCTATTGTCACTGATTCTGGACACCGTTTCTGAGCAGGCTTCCAGCTGTTCAAACTACTTTGGTAGGTGGGCAAGTTGGTATGGAACTCGCCCATGCCTAAAGTAGAAAATTTACCGAACTGGCCATCCTGGACTCATAACATTCTTTTCCCAATGGACTGCCATGGTGTTGTGCAGACTGCAAGAGCCTAGTGAAGCCAGGATGACCCCGCATTTTCTTTTAGGGTGTTTCACTTATAATTCCTACTTGTAACAAATAAAATTTTGCAAAAATATTTGAGCACAATTCTACCAATTTACTCCTAATTTCCTCCAAATAGAAAGTTCCATAAGAAGACTAGAAATAGAGAAAGACTTAATGGACTTAGAAAGAGCAAGAAAAGAAAGCAGAATTGCATGAAATCTCAAATATTTAAGTAAGATAAATTGACATTAGGAAACACTTCATAATAAAGCTATCCTTGGTTCAATAACTACAAATTGTCCAAAGATTCTGAGTTCAACAAGCAATTTCATAAAGAAAATTTTATTATACTACCAAAAATTGTTACATAAACTACAATGTACGAGTCTCTATTTTGGCTATTTAATAGTTTTCAAAGCTTGCATGCAATAGATCTTTTAAAAATTTGACAATTTCTTGATTGAAATACTATGGTAATAAAATTTAAAAATTTAGAAGCTATTTCAGTCCCATCAAAATTCCAAAGATTTTGCTAGATTCTCTAGCTCAAAATAGGAAATTTCATTAAGACATTACTATTGAATAGATCTTGAGGCTTTTCAAAAACATTAGGTCTTCTTTGGCTAATCTTAATAGGATTCTAATATTGGAAAAAATAAATAAAAATAGAGCTATAATAGCAACCTAGGGTAAATCCCAAAATTAAATGCTAAGCATGATACTATCTAAATCATTAGCTAAGTAACTAAAACAAAATGGGAAGGAATGAACTCATAGGATTAAAATAAAGTAGCCAAATTGATGTCTTTAGCAAGCCATTTTACAAGTAATCTTCAATTGTCCTTCCAATATTCATCCTCCCTTTTCATTCTACCCTTGAAGCCCCTTTTATAGTGACTTTAGGATAGTTACAATCATCATGAAAAGTTGAGGTGGATTACAAATATCTAAGGGATGAATTTATAATTACCCCAGAAAGTTGTAAATTCTAAGAGAATTTTAAGTCATGATTGGGAAGTTTCTCATGAGAAATCACAAATATCAAGGCAAAATAGTTATAACTTCTTATGAAAGTTATATTTATCCCAAAAATAAAATTATATTTATCTAATGCTCATAAATCATTCCTTTTCATACTATAAACCTTACTCCTTTTACATGTATACAAGATTTACATTTTGTAATATTTTTTTTTAAAAAATATCACTATTAAGGTTGCGTAACCTTAATACTGTGTTCAACATGTTTGCATATGATGTCTGAGCATTTGAGAGATGTATAGGTCCCATGGCCATCTTGCCACATGCAATGCCACTTTATTCTCACATAAACAAAAATAATGCTACCATTTGCCATGGTTTCCCTTTTTCTACTAACACCTGCTATTATTTCTAGGTTCTTTTCCACTAGAGTTGTTGTCATTTTTTATGCCGATGATGTTGAACTTAGCAATCATAGGTTCTTTGCTGCTATCACAGCAACATCATCCGCTACCATGTGCTTCCATCTCTAGCACTATTGGAGAGAAAAAAGTAACTATGGTGAATACTGGAACCCTATGCAAACTTTCTAGAGCAAAGATACATTGATTGTAGAAATCACTCGCCATTCTTGAACCATAATGAACATTATCAGAGTAGTAGTGCTAGAGAAAAATTGTTCTTGCCATTGCTTTTTTGATTTTTTTTTGTAGATTTTGTAATTCTTTGTTCCGGTTCTTCTCCAATATCATTATAATTTTTATGATCATGTTGATTGCTCTAGTTTAATTTAGTAGCATGAGCAAGATTAAACAAAGTAAAATTAGAGGGTAAAGGCTATTGCACTTGCAGGATTTCTCCCATATCCATGTAGGTTTAGCTTCTTCCAATATTTCCCAAGGTCTTTCTACTTTATCATGCTAGGACCTAATAATAACTAGTTGATGTTGTAGGGGTCCAAGGTGAGAACAACATGCTTGAGTTTGGAAACCCTCACAAATTTAGAACTAGCAACTATGTTTTGTGGGTCTATCTCCCTTTTGTTTTATTTTTTTGTGTTTTTTTTTCTTTCAAGAAAGCAGACTGAAATCCTTATGAATTAGTTCATTTGCTATGATTGTCTCATTAAATTGGACTATCTTTTCAATTGAATTTATGCATTCAAATAGGATATGGAAGTGGTGAATGCATTCAACCTCTTCAACAAACCCTACATCAAGTGGCTTTCCACAATCTTGGGGTCTTCATTCAACAAAATTTAGAGGAATACAATAGTCTTCATGGAAATTTGATGTAGAACAAAGGATTTGAATCATTGCAATTGTAAATTCTAATTAAATGTTTGTTTTTCTTGGAGATATTATTCTAATTTTGTTGAATAAATCTTCTTCTTTCCTTCTTTGCAGATTCTATTGGAAATAAAAACGAAGCTGTTGTTGCATCCCTCTTATTCTTTTTGGAAATGAAAAGCAGTAAAGCTCCTATGATTTGTTTTTTCTGAAACTAAAATTGATGTTAAACTAATTGTTGATAAAATGAGCATTTTATTTTTCCCTTTTGTGTTCTTTACAATTTTAGTATCTTATAAATGTTTAAATGTTACCAAGCCATCTTGAAAATTCCTAGTGATTTGAAGAGTATAGTCTGAATTTTAATGTAGAAATTGGATACAACTTATGATATTATCAACTGGTTATTGCTCTCATTGAAGCCAATAGTAAGAGAGATAATACTTTTAATATACCTTCCTCTTTGAACAACCTTTTTTTGATAATTATTTACATCTCTTATTATTTTCTTTGTTGACAATTTTGGCAAAAGATATTAGTTTTGACATTGCCATAGTAGAAATGTTGGCATCATTTTGAATAATGGTCTATAATTTTACCTTTATGTTCGTATATATTATTTCTACACCATAGAGAAAAAAAAGACCCAGTTAACCTTTATCTCATATTGGAATTGCTAGGCATTACATTTGCCATAACCATAGCAATAGAAATTGGCTGCTCTTATTTAACTTTCTTTTAGTCACTCATGATGAATTAATTTGGGCAAATTCAATTTGTAACATTATTTACTCCATCAAATGGTAGAAATGTAACAACAAGATGCATAATCTAATATGTTAATTACTTAGAATCCCTTGACTTCATGTAAACCTAATGTTCCCTTCATTTAATTTTTTATAGTATGCAAGTTAATAGTTCCAAGTAAGTATTTATAAATAATGCTTTCAAGCCCACATTAAAAATGAACCATTAAGATGCATTAGTAAAATTAAAACTTAAACCAAAATTTTATTACATGAAGATAAATTAATAAATTTAAACCAAAATTTTATTACACTCACAAAATCAAATTGTCTTTGAAACTATTGGAAAGTATGTGGATGAAAGTGTCATAAGGGACTACAATAGCTTCATGCATATTTTTAGTTGAAAAAACTGAATTAAGTTTTTATTTTCTATTTTATAACTTACTATTTAACAACATATTGTATAAATTCAACCATTCTCAAATGTACCAAAAGAATGAAAGTTTTTTATGAAAATGTCATATGATTGCTATAATTTTTAAAATAAGGCCTTTGATATGTTTCAAATAGATCAATTGAAAAGTTGCCCTCATATATCAATTGATGAAGTGCATATAGAGAGCAACCTAAAATTTCTAACTCTCAACATTTTCTAGCCTTTATGTGGACTAGTTGAAGATGATCATAAGAATGTTTCTAGCAAAATTAAAAATGGGGAAATAATTATAAGATCCTTCATTCCAAAAAATAATGAGACTAGCTAAAATATTATAGCTTCAAAAAATGAAACATTAGCACAAAGATTTGAAGAGACTACATGCTCTTAGTATGGCTTTGGTGACATTTTATATAAAATATGATCAAATAAGGGCAAGTGATCTTCATCCATTAAATGTAGAGGATAAGTATTAGTTGAATCAATAAATGTTCAATAATTATTGGCTAGGCTCAAGGTAAAGCAATAAATTCTTGTACTAACTCTAGACTCAATAAATTTTGCTTTAGCATCCACACAAAAGATCATTTGATAATCCTTATGTTGATTTAGAACTGAAGGTGAAGGAATTCTCATTGTACAAGTAGCCACTCTCTACTTAAGCTTGTGTCTCTATAGGATCATGTATGACATTTCAAACACTAATAATGAGATTTCACTATATGTCCTTGACTTCAAAAACATTCATATGAAAAGGCAACAATAATGTTTGAGTCTCTTTTTAAACTACATCAATAGAACACCATCACAAAAGTGCTCTAATTGTAAATATCTTATATAATCATTGACACATTCTAAAAGGATTTTATGATAAGTTTAAGGATAAAGTTGGGGAAGCTTAAGAATGCATAAGAGTTATTACTATTCCATTAGTCAAATGTATATGTTGATTTTCTTCACCTTTGTTTCAGCAATGTTTATTTGTACTAATGATACATACAAGTATTTTTACTATAGACATACAAGTACATTAGAAGATAGTAGCCATCTTACACTAAAGATGTTGATAGGTTGTGAGGACTTGAAGAATTTTAATTTCATATCTGAAAAGTCCTATGCATTCTAATTGTACATCCTAGGCATGTTTTGTTTGCAAGGCATAGATGATGAGTACTTCATTAATGTTGTATATCTCTATTATAAAATCAATTTTTGTAAAATTTAAAAATTTCAGGACTCAGTATAGTATTCATAGAGGCAATGGAGGGTGTTGAAACACCACCAATTTCGAACTTCAGCATTGCAATTTCAAACTTGTCTAAGTGTCAAAACTTCACAAATTTTTCTAAGTGTTGGTGCTACACTCCCTAGTGTAGCAAATGTAGCATGCATGAAGGCTTGTTTTGCAAAATTTTCTAAGTTTCAACAATAGCTACATAAATTTTTCTAAGTGTAGCTATTATGCTCGGCATTGTAGCTGATACACATTGTTATTCTCTAGAGCATAGCAAGTGTAGCCAACACACAAATTGTTAGTTTTGCAGAATTTTCTAAGTGTTGTGCTACTCTCCCATTGCCCTTGCTATGCTCCAGAGTATAGCTAGTGTAGCACACTTTTCAGTGACAAGTTTTGAAGCGGAATTTAGCAAATTTTCTAACTCTTGAGGCTACCCCTCTTGCTATGCTCTAGAGCGTAGCTAGCATAGTAAGAACAAGGATTACAGTCTTCACCAGAATTTTCTAAGTGGCCATGTTATGCCCTATCCCTAGCTAGTGTCATGTGTTCCACATGTAACATGGGACAAGTGTAGCAGCCAACATCCTATGTCTTGCATGTAACATAGGACAAGCATAGTAGCCAGTGTTCCATGTCGTATGCATAACATGGGATGAAAAGAGCAGCTAGCATCTCATGTTCCACATGTAACATGGGACAGGTGTAGTAGCTAGTATCCCATGTTTCACATGTAACATGGGATGAGCATAGCAGCTAGTGTCTCATGTTTCACACGTAACATGGGACAAGCATAGTGGCCAGAGTTAGAAAATTTTATGGTCACCTTTGGACTTAGAAAATTTTATAAATTTTTCTTGTGGTCCCACTTACTGCACTACCATGTGGCACTTGATCTACATTTTGGACTAACCCTAGCCCTATAAGTACCCATACACCCAAATTTTTTGGGGGGGTCCTTGACTTTCATTTTTTACTAGTGGGGCAGTTGGCACTTTCATTTTGGCATTTGACACTTTGACATCTTGGCACTTAGCTCCATGGACAAATAAGACCCAAAGCACACCACACCAGCAGAGAGTCAGTTCTGCATTGCATGATACACCATGACCCCATTGTAACCCTGCATCACATGGTACACCACAGCCTTGTTGCAACCTTGCAGAACATCGTATGGTACACTGTGGCAACTAACCTGGTAGGCACAGTTCATCACAATGAGCATCCGACTTCATAGCCTGACACCACCAAGACTATGACTATGCTCCCACTACACCTATTGTACACTATGTACCTTTTGAGATCCTTTTGAAATTAGCTATGCTTCCCCTTTAGGGGCGATGCACTTCTATTCTCAAATTCTGTTGCATTCCTCAAGCATTTCTCTTTGGCATTTAGTGTAACACTTATATTTTCTTACTGTTTCATACATATTTTCACATTTACATCACTATTCTTAAGCTAGGATACCCTACTATGATCTAGCTTAGTCAGCCCCAGTGCTTGCACATAACTCTACATAAACCCTTCTTACAAATAGTCATTCTAACACCATGTAAGTCCATGTCTAATTGACTAGACTATTCAGGGCACCTCGTTTCCACTTCTTAACATGGCTCTCACATAGGTTCGGGGTTAGGCTATATGCCCATTGACCTCTTGGTGTTCTAGCCACCAATGTTTTTGAATGTCATAGTTTTTGGCACTAGAAAAAGGGCCTTGCAATTTCGGTCTACATTTTTTGATTAGCACTTAGCCAAAACTTTGGATGCTTTGGAGAGCATAACAAGTTCTTAGAGCATAGTAAGCTCCAGTGTAGCGAGTGTGACAAGCTCTAGCATAGTGAGCATGACAAGCTTTAGTGAGCATAGCACCAAAGTTAGCCATTTTCTGCATTTTCATACTTAGCATTTTTTTTTACATTTTCATACTTAGCATTTTTCCTGCATTTTCATGCTTAGCATTTTTTTCTACAATTTTACACTTAGTCATTTTTTTTGTAGTTTCCATACTTAAGCCATTTTTCTACATTTTTAAAATTAGTCATTTTTCTACATTTTTATACTTAGCCATTTTTCTGCTACCGGTATACTTAGTCATTTTTCTATAGTTTTCAGAGTTAGCCATTTTTTGCAAACAACAACTCTCATAACCCAACCTATGAACATGAGTCCAAATCAACCTTCCACATTAGTGTCTAACACATTTGACACCAAGATCTAGCTAAAGCATGCTGCACTAAGCCACAAATAGTACAATTTTATTTATGCCAAAATCCAAGCAGGATTACTAGTGAATCACCAAGGCTTGGCGAAACAGACCCTCATGACCAAGTGTTGGCCAAATGGACCCTCAACCAAGTGTTGGCTGAACAGACCCTCATGACCAAGTGTTGGCCTGACAGACCCTCGCAAGCAAGTGTTGGCCAAATAGAACCTCGTGACCAAGTGTTGGCCCGATGAACCCTCACAACCAAGTGTTGGCAAAACAGACCCTTGTGACCAAGTGTTGGCCAAATGGACCCTCGTGACCAATGGTTGGCCCAATGAACCCTCGTGACCAAGTGTTGGCCCAATGAACCCTCGTGACCAAGTGTTGGCCAAACAAACCCTTGTGATCATGTGTTGGCCAAACGGACCCTCGTGATCAATTGTAGGAAAAATAGATCCTCGTGACCAATGGTTGGCCCAATGAATCCTCGCGACCAAATTTATAAGGGTGCAAGATGCTATGGATGAAATTGGCCCAATCAACATATATGGGGAGAGGTAGCATTCTCCCTAGGAACACCACATGCTGCTCTCGCAAGATTTCTCTCCATGGGAGCACCTTGCATAGTTGCGCTAGCAAGAGTGCTATCATGAGAGATCCTCATGCAGCACTTGCAAGAGCACTCTTCCTAGGAGTGCCTCTTGCTACACACGTGATGGTGTTGTCTCTGGGAGTGTCCTCACTAAGAGAGCCTTTCATTGCACATTTGAGAGCATTCTCCATGTGAGAGCCCTCATTGAGAGCATTTTGTTGGAGAGCATTCTCCCCAAGAATGCCCTTCTTGGGAGTGTTCTCCATGACAATGCCTTCCCTAAAGATGCTCAACATGAGCACGCTCTCTGTGGGAGTGCCCTTCATGAGAATGTTCACCTAGAGAGCATTGTTACTGACAACATTCTTCCTGAGATTGCCTTATGCTATGCACGTGAGAGTGTTCTCCTCAAGAGTGTCCTCCCTAAGAGCACCTTGTGCTAGGCATGTGAGAGTGTTCTCCTTGAAAGAGTCCTCATTCAGAGCATTCTCTTGGAGACTACCATCCCTGATAATGTCCTCCCTAAGAATAGTCTCCTTGAGAGTGCCCACCTTAAGAGTGCCCTTCTTGAGAGTGTTCTTCTTGAGAGTGCTCTTTGTTAGAGTGGCCTTCTGAAGAGCATTCTCCTTGAGAGTTCCCTTCACAAGAGCACCTTACACTATGGACATGAGAGTGTTCTCCTTGAGAGTGCCCTCATTGAGAGCACCTTTTTGGAGGGTGCCCTCTCGAAGAGCACTCTCCTTGAGAGCGACCTCCCTCAGAGCATTCTCCTTGAGAGTGCCTTGGTCTACACATGTGAGAGTGTTCTCCTTGAAAGCACCCTCATTGAGAGTGTTCTCTCAAAGAGCACTATTACTAAGAGTGCCCTACCTAAGAATGCCCTCCCTAAAAATGGTCTCCCTGAGGGAACCCTCCTTAAGAGTGTCCTCCTTAAGAGCATTCTTCATGAGAGCATTCTCCTTGAGAGCACCCTTCCTAAGAGTGCCTTCCGCTATTCATGTGAGATTGTTCTTCTTGAGAGCACCCTTTTTGAGAGTGCCCTCTTGGATGGTGCCCTCCCAGATAGTGCTCTCCCTAAGAGTGACCTCCCTTAGAGCATTCTCTCTGAGATAGCCTTGTGCTACACACATGAGAGTGTTCTCCTTGAGAGTGCCCTCATTGAGAGTGTTCTCTTGGAGAGTGCCCTTCCTAAAAGTGCCCTCCTTGAGAACACCCTCCTTGAAAATGGTCTCCTTGAGGACACCCTCCTCAAGAGCATCCTCCTTAAGAGAGTTCTTCATGAGAGCATTCTCCTTGAGAGCGCCCTATGTTAGAGTGGCCTTCTAGAGAGTGTTCTCCTTAAGAGTGCCCTCCCCAAGAGCACCTTATGCTATGCATTTGTGAGTGTTCTCCTCGAGAGCACCCTCTCAGAGGGTGTCCTCTTGGAGAGCACTCCCCTTGAGAGTAGCCTCCCTTAGAGCATTCTCCTTGAGAGTGCCTTGTGCTATGCATGTAAGAATGTTCTCCTCGGAGAGTTCCCTCATTGAAAACGTTCTCTTGGAGAGTGCCCTCCATGAGAGTGCTCTCCATGAGAACAGACTCGCTGAGGATGCCCTCTTGAAGAGCATCCTCCTTAAGACTTCCCTCCTTGAGAGCATTTTTCCTGAGACCGCCCTCCATTAGAGTAGCGTCCTTGAGAGAATTCTCCTTAAGATCACCCTCCTTGAGAGCACCTTGCACTATGCTCATGCGAGTGTTCTCCTCAAGAGCACCCTCATTGAGAGTGTTCTCTTGGAGAGTGCCCTTCATAAGAGTGCCCTCCTTGAGAATGCCCTCCTTGAGAATGGTCTCCCTAAGGATGCCCTCCTTGAGAGCGTCCACCTTAAGAGTGTTCTCCATGAGAGCATTCTCCTTAAGAGTGCCCTCCATTAGAGTAGCTTTTCGAAGAGCATTCTCATTGAGACCACCCTCCTCAAGAGCACCTTGTGCTACACACATGAGAGTGTTCTCCTCAAGAGTGCCCTCGTTGAGAGAACTTTCTCAGAGGGTATCCTCCCAGAGAGTGCTCTCCCTAAGAGTGGTCTTCCTCAAAGCGTTCTCCCTGAGAGTGCCTTGCACTATGCACATGCGAGTGTTCTACTCAAGAGCACCATCTCTAAGAGCTCCCTCCCTGAGGGCATTTTCCTAGAGAGCACCCTCCATTAGAGTGACCTCTCTAAGAGCGGCCTCTGTTAGAGCAACCTCCCTAAGAGTGGCCTCCATGGAAGTGTTCTACCTGACTACACCTTGCACTACATACATGAGAGTGTTCTCCTTGAGAGTGCCCTCATTGAGATAATTCTCTTGAAGAGTGCCTTCCATGAGAGTGCCCTCCTTGAGAAAAGCCTCATTGAGGATGCCCTCTCAGAGAGCATTCTCCTTAAGATTATTCTCCTCGAGAGCATTCTATGTGAGAATGACCTCCGTTAGATCAGCCTCCTTGAGAGCATTCTCCTTGAGATCACCCTCCCTGAGAGCACCTTGTGCTACACTTGTGAGAGTGTTCTCTTAAAGAGCACCCTCTGTTGGAGTGCCTTTCCTTGAGAACGTCCTCCTCGAGAGCATTCTCCGTGAGAGCACCCTTCGTTAGAGTGGCCTTCCAAAGAGTGTTCTCCTTGAGATCTCCCTCATCAGGAGCATTCTCCCTAGAGATCCCTTATTAAGAGTGTTCCCTTAGAGAGTTCCCTCCCTGAGATTGTCCCCCAGAAAGCATTCTCCTTGAGAAAACCCACTATTAAAGTGGCCTCCACGAGAGCGTTCTCCTTAAGAGCATCCTCCATGAGAGAACCTTGCACTATGCACATGAGAGTGTTCTCCTTGAGAGCACCCTCATTAAGAGTGTTCTCTAGGAGAGCCCTTCCTAAGAGTGCCCTACTTGAGAACGCCCTCCCTAAGAGTGGTCTCCCTAAGGACACCCTCCTCAAGAGCCTTTTCCTTAAGAGCATTCTCTGTGAGAGTGCCCTTCTTAAGAGTGTTCTCCTTGAGAGTGTCCTCTGTTAGAGTGGCCTTCTGAAGAGTGTTCTCCTTCATAGCACCCTCCCCAAGAGTGCCTTCCGCTACACATGTAAGAGTGTTCTCCTTGAGAGAACCCTCATTGAGAGTGCCCTCTTGGAGGATGCCCTCCTGGAGAGGACTCTCCCTGAGAGTGACCTTCTTTAAAGCGTTCTCCTTGAGAGCACCTTGCTCTACACATGTAAGAGTGTTCTACTTGAGAGTGCCCTTGTTGAGATCATTCTATTAAAGTGCACCCTCCATGAGAACTTTCTCATTGAGAGTGGTCTCCCTAGGGACGCCCTCCTTGAAAGCATCCTTGTTAAGAGTGTTCTTCTTGAGAGCACCCTTTGTTGGAGTGGCCTTCTGAAGAGTTTTCTCCTTTAGAGTGCCCTCACTGGGAGAATTCTTCCTAGAGCACCCTCTGTTAGAGCAGCATCCCAAGGAGCACTCTTCTTGAGAGCGAACTCCTTTAGAGAATTCTCCCTAAGAGTGCCTTGTGCTATGCACATGAGAGTTTTCTCCTCGAGAGTGCCCTCATTGAGAGCACCCTACCTGAGAGCATCCTCCTTTAAGAGCATTGTCCCAAAGAGCACCCTCCATTAGAGCAAGTTCCATGAGGGTGCCCTCCATGGTCGCACTCCCTGAGTGCATCTTGTGCTACACACATGAGAGTCTTCTCCTCAAGAATGACCTCATTGAAAGTGTTCTTCTCAAGAATGCCCTCATTGAGAGTGTTCTCATGGAGAGTGCCCTCCCTAAGAGCACCCTCTATTAGAGAATTCTTGCTTAGAGTGCCCTTAGTGAGAGTGTTCTACCTAAGGGGGCCCTCTTTGAGAGCAGTTTCCTTGAGGGCACCCTTACTTTGTGCTCTTTCTCTGAGAGCACTCTTTTTGATAATGCCTTCTTTGTGACCAAATTTATAAGGGTACAGGATGGTATGGTTGAACCTAGCATAATCAAGATATATAGGGTGAGGTAGGCCAACTCCCTTGGGATGCACTTGTAGGAGAAGTGGAGTGCATCTTAGGCCATTATGGATGCACTTTCGGGTGATGCTGAGTGCAATCTTGGCCTTAACGGATGCACTTTCAAGTGATGCTGAGTGCATCCTAGGCTATCACACATTCAGGTGTGATTATGAGTGCATCTATGACCTTCATGGATATGCCTTAGGGAATTTGCTCTCATAGAGAACACTTTTTAAGAGTATTTCCTTCCTAAGTATGCCTCAAGGTGACCGCTCCTAGAGAGGGCTCCCTTAGGAGAAGTGCTCTTAATGAGGGTGCTCTTGTAAAGAGCTCTCTCAGATGCATAGCACAACTCACTCTCAAGGAGGATTCTCCCAAGGAGAGCACTCTCACAAGTGTTGCATGAGGTGCTCTCTGTAGAGCCCTTTTTCCAGTGCATCTATGCAAGGTGCTCCTATGAGAGCACCGTACGATGCTCCCAGGGAGAATGCTACCTCTCCCCATATATGTTGATTGGGCCAAAGCCATACCATCCTGCACCCTTATAAATTTGGTCACGAAGAGGGCGTTCTCTCAAGATGAAACTCCTAGAGAGAACACTATCACATGCAGAGTGCGAGGGACTTCCAGTGGAAGTGCTTTGGCAAGCATTGCATGAGGCCCTCTTTGGAGAGTGCCCTTCCTAAAATTGCCCTTCCTTGAGAACTCCCTTTCTGAGAGTGGTCTCCTTGAGGACGCCCTCCTCAAGAGTGTCCTCCTTAAGAGCATTCTCTATAGGAGCACCTTCCCTAAGAGTGCCTTCTCTGAGAGCATTCTCCTTAAGAGTGCCCTCTATTAGACTAGCCTTCTAGAGAGCATTCTCCTTGAGAGTGCCCTCCTTGAGAGTGCCCTTACTGAGAGCATTCTCCCTAAGAGCAACCTCCATTAGAGTGGCCTCCATGAGAGCATTATCCACGAGAGAACCTTGTGTTACACACGTGAGAGTGTTCATCTCAAGAGTGCCCTTATTGAGAGCATTCTTTTGGAGAGTACCCTTCCTAAGAGTGCCCTCCCTAAGAATGCCCTCCTTGAGAGATATCTCCCTGAGGACACCATCCTCGATAGCATCCTTCTTAAGAGTGTTCTCTATGAGAGTGCCTTCTCTAAGAGTGTTCTCCTTGAGAGCTTTCTATGCTAGAGTTGCCTCCATGAGAGTGTTCTCCTTGAGAGTGCCCTCCATGAGAGCACCTTATGCCCTCATGTGAGTGTTCATCTTGAGAGCATCCTATTTGAGAGCATTCTATTGGAGAGCACCCTTCCTAAGAGTGCCCTCCTTGAGAACTCCCTCCCTAAGATCAGTCCCCCTAAGGATGCCCTCCTTGGGAGCGTACTCCTTAAGAGCATTCTTAATGAGAGAACCCTCCCCAGGAGCATCCTCCCTGAGAGCTTTCTCCTTGAGAGACTCCTTTCAAAAATTGTTCTCCTTGAGAGCACATTCCCTAAGAGCACCGTGTGCTCTACACATGAGAGTGTTCTCCTTGAAAGTTTCCTCGTTGAGAGCTTGCTCTTAGAGGGTGCTCTCACAGAGAGTGCTCTCACTCATAGCGACCACTCTCAGAGCGTTATCCAAAAGAGCACCTTGCATTATGCATATGAGAGTGTTCTCCTTGAGAGTGCCCTTGTTAAGTGCATTCTCTTAGAGAGCACCCTCCATTAGAATGCCCTCCTTGAGAGTGGTCTCCCTGGTGATGCCATCCTTGAGAGAAGTCTCCCTGGTGATGCCCTCCTTGAGAATGTCCCCCTTAAGAGTGTTCTCTATGAAATTTCTCTCCATGAGAGAATTCTTCTTGAGAGCTCCCTCCATTAGAGCAACCTTCCGAAGAGCATTTTCTTTGAGAGTGCCCTCATTGGGAGCATTCTCCCTAGAGTGCCCTTGTTGAGAGTGTTTTGTCAAAGAGTGCCCTCATTGAGAGCACCTTCTCCAAGAGTTCCTTGTGCTACACATGTGAGAGTGTTCTCCTTAAGAGCACCCTTATTGAGAGCTCCCTCTTAGAGGGCATCCTCCCAGAGAGGGCTCTCCCTGAGACTGACATTCCTTAGAGCATTCTCCCTGAGAGCACCTTGTGTTACACACGTGAGAGTGTTCTCCTTGAGAGCACCCTTGTTGAGAGCATTCTCTTGGAGAGTGCCCTCCATTAGAATGCCCTCCTTGAGATCGGTCTTGCTGGGAATGCCCTCCCTAAGAGCATTCTCTTTGAGAGGGCCCTCTCTAGGAGCGTTCTCCCTGGAGCACCCTCATTGAGAGTGTTTCATCAAATAGTGCCCCTTCTTGAGAGAATTCTTCCTAAGAGTGGCCTTTGTTGGAGTGGCCTCCACAAGAGCATTCTCCTTGAGAGTGCCCTCCATCAGAGTGTTATCCATGAGAGCACTTTACGTTATGCATGTGAGAGTGTTCACCTTAAGAGCACCCTCATTGAGAGCATTCTTTTGGAGAGTGCCCTCCATGAGAATTCCATATCTGAGAGCTATCTCCCTAAGGATTCCATGCTTAATAGCATCCTCCTTAAGATCATTCTCTATGAGAGTGCCCTCCCTGAGAGCTTTCTACATTATATCTACCTTTGGGAGAGCATTCTCCTTGAGAGCACCTTGCGTCCTTGTGTGAGTGTTCTCCTCAAGAGTGTCCTCATTGAGAGCATTCTATCAGAGAGAACCCTTCCTAAGAGTGCCCTCCTTGAAAATTCCCTCCCTGAGATCTGTCTCCCTAAGGATTCCCTCCTCGAGAGTGTCCTCCTTAAGAGCATTCTCCATGAGAGTGCCCTCCCTAAGACCATTCTCCTTGAGAGCCTTCTCCATTAGAGTGGCCTTTCAGAGATTATTCTCCTTGAGCACACCTTCCCCGAGAGCACCTTGCACTCAACATGTGAGAGTGTTCTCCTCAAGAGTGCCCTTGTTGAGAGCTCCATATTAGAGGATGCCCTCATGGAGAGCTCTCTCCATCAGAGTGACCTTCCCTAGAGCATTCTACCTAAGAGCACCTTGAGTTACACACATGAGAGTATTCTCCTTGAGAGTGTCCTTGTTAAGAGCATTCCCTTGGAGAGCACCCTCCATTAGAATGCCCTCCTTGAGAGTGTCCTCCTTAAGAGTGTTCTACGTGAGATTTCCCTCTTTGAGAGCATCCTTCATTAGAGCAGCCTTTTGAAGAGTGTTCTCTTTAAGAGGGCCCTCATCAGGAGTGTTCTCCTTCGAGCGCCCTCATTGAGAGTGTTTTGTCAAAGATTTCCCTTGTTGAGAGTGCCCTCCCCAAGAGAATTCTCCCTTAGAGAGGCCTCCATTGGAGTGGCCACTATGAGAGTGTTTTCCTTGAGAGCACCCTCCATTAGAGTGTTATCCATGAGAGCACCTTAGGTTATGCACGTGATAGTGTTCACCTCGAGAGTGCCCTTATTGAGAGTGCCCTTATCGAGAGTGCCCTCCTTGAGAGTGCCCTCCCTGAGACCGTTCTCATTGAGAGCCTCCTCCATTAGAGTGGCCTTTCAGAGATTATTCTCCTTGAGCGCACCTTCCCCTAGAGCACCTTGCACTCAACATGTGAGAGTGTTCTCCTCAAGAGTGCCCTTGTTGAGAGCTCCCTATTAGAGGATGCCCTCATGGAGAGCTCTCTCCATCAAAGTGACCTTCCCTAGAGCATTCTCCCTAAGAGCACCTTGCGTTACACACATGAGAGTATTCTCCTTGAGAGTGTCCTCCTTAAGAGTGTTCTACGTGAGATTTCCCTCTTTGAGAGCATCCTCCTTGAGAGCATCCTTCATTAGAGCAGCCTTCTGAAGAGTGTTCTCTTTAAGAGGGCCCTCATCAGGAGTGTTCTCCTTCGAGCGCCCTCATTGAAAGTGGTTTGTCAAAGATTTCCCTTGTTGAGAGTGCCCTCTCCAAGAGCATTATCCCTTAGAGAGGCCTCCATTGGAGTGGCCACTGTGAGAGCGTTTTTCTTGAGAGCACCCTCCATTAGAGTGTTATCCATGAGAGTACCTTAGGTTATGCACGTGATAGTGTTCACCTCGAGAGTGCCCTTATTGAGAGTGTTCTTTCAGAGAGCATCCTTTTTGAGAGTACCCTCCTTGAGAACACCCTTCCTAAGAGTGGTCTCCCTAAGGACACCCTCCTCAAGAGCATCCTCCTTAAGAAAATTCTCCATGAGAGCACCCTCCCTAAGAGTACCCTCCATTAGAGTGGCCTTTTAGAGAGCATTGTCCTTGAGAGCACCTTCCCCAAGAGTAACTTGAACTACACACATGAAAGTGTTCTCTTTGAGAGTGCCCTCATTGAGAGCTCTCCCTTGGAGGATGCCCTTCAGGAGAATGCTCTCCCTCAAAGTGACCTTGCTCAAAGTGTTCTCCTTGAGAGAAATTAGCATTATGCATGTGAAAGTGTTCTTCTTGAGAGAGCCCTTGTTGAGAGTGTTCTCTTGGAGAGCACCCTCCATTAGAATGCCCTCTTTGAGATCAGTCTCATTGGGGACACCCTCCTTGAGTGCACCCTCTATTAGAGTAGCCTTCTAAAGAGCATTCTCCTTGAGAGGCCCCTTGCTAGGAGCATTCTTCCTAGGGGATCCTGATTGAGAGGGTTCTATCAAAGAGTGCCCTCCTTGATAGCCCCCTTCCTAAGAGCGTTCTCTTTGAGAGTGGCCTTCACAAGAGGATTCTCCTTGAGAGCATCCTCCTTGAGAGCATTTTCCATGAGAGAATCTTGTGTTATGCACGTGAGAGTGTTCACCTCAAGAGTGCCCTCATTGAGAGCATTCTTTTGTAGAGTGCTCTTCTTAAGAGTGCCCTCCCTGAGAATGGCCTTCATAAGAGTTGTCTCCTTGAGGATGCCATCCTTGATAGTGTCCTCCTTAAGAGTGTTCTCCATGAAAGTGCCCACCCTAAGAACATTCTCCCTAAGATATTTCTATGTTAGAGATGCCTCCATGAGAGAATTCTCCTTGAGAGTGTCCTTGTTGAGAGCGTTTTTTCGGAGAGCATCCTTACTAAGAGTGCCCTCCTTAAGAATGCCCTCCCTAAGAGCGATCTCCCTAAGGAAACCTTCCTTGAGAGTGTCCCCCTTAAGAGCATTCTCCATGAGAGTGCCCTCCCTAAGAGCACCCTCCATTAGAGTCGTATTTTAGAGAGTGTTCTCCTTAAGAGTGTCCTCCCCAAGAGCTCCTTGAGCTACATACATGAGAGCACTCTCCTTGAGATTGCTCTCATTTAGCTGGTTCTTCGTGATCAAATTTATAAGGGTGTAGGAAGGTGTGGCTAAAATTAACCCAATCAACATATATAAGGGGAGGTAGATTTGAGAGCACCATTATCAAGAGCACCCTTGTCGAGAGTGTTCTTATTGAGAATGACCTACGTTAGAGCAACCTTTGTGAGAGAATTTTCCTTAAGAGCATTTTCCATGAGAGCACCTTGTGTTACACATGTGATAGTGTTCACCTTGAGAGTGCCCTTGTTAAGAGCATTCTTTTGGAGCATGCCCTTCCTAAGAGTGCCCTTCATGAGAACACCCTCCCTGAGAGCTATCTCCCTAAGGATGCCATCCTCGATAGCATCCTCCTTAAGAGTGTTCTCTGTGAGAATGGCCTCCCTGAGAGCTTTCTACATTAGATCTACCTCTGTATGAGCATTCCCCTTGAGAGCACCCTACATGAGAGCACTTTTCATCCTTGTGTAAGTCTTCTCCTCGAGAGCATCCTCGTTGAGAGGATTTTGTCAAAGAGAAGCCTTCCTAAGAATGCCCTCCTTGAGAACACCCTCCTTGAGAGTAGTCTTCCTAAGGATTCCCTCCTCAAGAGTGTCTTACTTAAGAGCATCCTCCTTAAGAGTGTTCTTCATAAGATTTTCCTCCTTGAGAGCACCCTCCATTAGAGCTATCTCCTTGAGGGCTCCCTGCTCAACAACATCCTTAAGAGCATTCTCCATGATAGCACCCTCCTCGAGAGCATTCTCATTGAGAGCCTCCTTAGTTAGAGTGGCCTTTTGGAGATTTTTCTCCTTGAGAGTGCCTTGCACTACGTACATGAGAGTGTTCTCCTTGAGAGTTCCCCCATTTAGAGTTCCCTCTCAGAGGGCACCTTCATGAAGGGCACTCTCCCTTAGAGTAACCTCCCTTACAACATTCTCCCCAAGAGCACCTTGCGCCCTTGTTGAGAGTGTTCTCATCAAGAGTGCCCTTGTTGAGAGTGTTCTCCTAGAGGGCTCCCTCCATTATAATGCCCCCCTTGAGAGCGGTATCCCTGGGGATGCCCTCCTTGAGAGCGTCTTCCTTAAGAGCATTCTCTGTGAGATCTTCCACCATAAGAGCATTCTCTGTGAGATCTTCCACCATAAGAGCATTCTTCTTAAGAGTGCCCTCCATTAGAGAGGCCTTCCAAAGAGCATTTTCTTTGAGAGCACCCTTACCAGGACCGTTCTCCTTAGAGTGCCCTCATTGAGAGCATTTTATGGAAGAGTACCCTGCTTGAGAGCACCCTCCTTGAGAGCATTCTCCCTAAGAGTGGCCTCCGTTAGAGTGGCCTCTCCAAGATTGTTCTCCTTGAGAGCACCCTCCATGAGAGCATTGTCCATGAGAGCACCTTACATTACAGATGTGAGATTGTTCACACTGAGAGTGTCCTCATTAAGAGTGTTCTTTTAGAGAGCACCCTTCCTAAGAGTGTTCTTCCTAAAAATCCCCTCCTTGAGAGTGGTTTCCTTGAGCATGCCCTCCTCGAGAGCATCCTCCTTAAGAACATTCTCCATGAGAGCGCCCTACCTGAGAGCACCCTCCATTTAGCAACCTTTCAAAGAGCATTCTCATTGAGAGTGCCTTCCTTGAGAGAACCTTGTGCTACTCCTATGAGAGTTTTCTCCTTGAGAGCTCCCTCATTGAGAGCTCCCTCTCAGAGGGTGCCCTCCGAGAGAGCACTCTTCCTCAGAGTGACCTCCCTTAGAGTGTTCTCTATGAGAGCACCTTGTATTACGCATGTGAGAGTGTTCTCCTTAAGAGTTCCCTTATTAAGAGCATTCTCTTAGAGAGCGCCCTCCATTAGAACACCCTTGTTAAGAGTGGTCTCCCTAGGGATTCCCTCCTTAAGAGCATCCTTCTTAAGAGCGTTCTCCATGAGATGACCCTCCATGAGAGCATTCTTCTTGAGAGCACCCTCCATTAGAGTGGCCTTCTGAAGAGTGTTCTTCTTGAGAGAACCCACTATTAGAGTAGCCTTTCGAATAGCATTCTATTTGATAGCACCATCACTAGTAGCATTCTCCTTGGAGTGTGCTCATTGAGAGCATTTTATTGAAGAGTGCCCTCCTTGAGAGCACCCTTTTCGAGAGCATTCTCCCTGAGAGTGACCTCTATTAGAGTGACCTACGTGAAAGTGTTCTTCTTGAGAGCACCTTCCATGAGAGTGTTGTTCATAAGAGCACCTTGCATTATTCACGTGATATTGTTCACCTCGAGAGTGCCCTCATTGAGAGCATTCTTTCAAAGATCACCCTTCCTAAGAGTTCCCTCCCTTAGGATGCCCTCCTTGAGAGTCGTCTCTGTACCGACCGAAATCGTCGGTGCAAGGTTGGAACATTACGAGCACCTAAAGATCTACGGACGAGCACAGCCGACCCTGCCTCCGCTTGAGGGCAAGCTGGAACGGACGAAGGCAGAGTGCCTTGAATGGTCCGCACGCGGATCAAACAAGGACTTCCCCAACATTTGCCGCTACAACACGTTGGGTTATACGTAAACAATGCACGTTAAATGTAAACCGTAAACAAGCACGATAACGTAAATGAGCCTGTAAACGTAAACTGAAAAACGAAGAAAACTGCAATAAATCAGAGCAAAATGTAAACTGTTTTGTATTAAGAATTGATTACAAAGTGCACCGGTCCAAACGCAGTTGTGGCTTTGACACAAGGCGGACGAAAGGCCCCGGCGTGTGTAGGAATGACTCGGCTGGGACACTGTAGGTGGAGCGTAGAGACTGTGCTCGGCGTACAGGACTTCCAGCGTAGAGGGTTTTTGGCTCTGGTTAGAAATTTTTGTCGCCCCCAAAATGCAGAAAACTGGGCTATTTATAGGGGTAGGGTTACCGGGAAAATCGGACTGGGAGACACGTGGGCGTATACGCTGGGCGTATACGCTACATCAGGCCGGATTTAATTTACAAGTGTTACATTTGCTGGCGTATACGCTGGGCGTATACGCTGGGGATGCTGAGCGTAGAGGATGCCAGCGTAAGCGTATAGCATGCCAGCGTAAGCCAAAAATGTGCACAGCGTATACACATGAAAATGCTTCATTTTAAGGTCAAAAATTGATTTTTGGGTGCCCAAGAGCTACTGGAAACCTTGGGGAAGGTCCTGGGGGGTCTGGACGCTCGATTCTGGCACGTTTTGATGCATTTTTGGAGCCCGAAAGTCTGTCTACGCTGGCCTTACGCCGGGCGTACACGCCGGGCGTGCAGGAATGGAAGACCATCATTCGGAGCCCAAAATTCGATTTTCAAGTGCCTGAGACCTGCTGGGAACCTTGGGGAAGGTTCCGAGGGGTCTGGACACTCAATTCTGGCACGTTTTGATGCATTTTTGG